>CAJQZM010036046.1:0-24566 GCA_907164665.1 Colias nastes | reverse complement strand
CCTTATATACTATTACAATTTACGAACATAACACATTTAAATCAGTCAACATTATATACAGGTTTCTACAACTAATTACATTAAAAAGAACATTACACATACATTATAAACGATTAAACTTGCTATGTAAAACAAATGAACTTATAACACGATTAAACTATTATGAAACGAAATAAACACTTTATATAAATGAAAACTTAACGTAATAACTTTACATACATTTCTATATTGTCGCGAACATTCTCCCGCCGTGAATTGACCCCGAGTCAATTCAGTCTCCTGCGTGAGCGGCTGCTGCTGCTGTCGATGGCAACACGATGAGCTTCTTTGCAGGTCGCCGAAGTATGCTCCCCTTCGTGCGGACGTCCACTGTTCTCACGATGCCGTCTGCTCCCGGGTAAGTCGCTGTGATGATTCCGAGCGGCCACGTGTTGCGTGGGAGTGTGTTGTCCACTATTAGCACTATATCACCAACACTTAGCGCCGCACCCTTGCCGTAGGGCTCCCGCCGGTTCTGCAGTCCAGGTAGGTACTCCTGCACCCAGCGTGTCCAGAACATGTCCGCCAGTCGCTGTGCTGCTCTCCAGTGGGTTCTGCCGATCAGGTCTTTGTCGTCGAACGGGCCCCAGGTAGGTACTCGAGCCGGTCCGTGTAGCAGGAAGTGGTTCGGTGTGAGCGCTTCAGGTGAGTCCGGGTCGACCGATACATGTGTCAACGGACGGCTGTTGATGGTGAACTCCACTTCAGCGAGGAAGGTGGTGAGTACTTCCTCCGTTGGATGACGCTGATGCAGTACTGCTTCTAATGCTGTTTTTGTGCTTCTCACGAGACGTTCCCACGCGCCGCCCATGAATGGCGCGCCGGGAGGTATGTACCGCCAGTTGATGAGTCGTCGGCTGGCTTCGTCTTCTGTTGCTGTGTCGATCGCCTGACGTATCTCCTTGTCTGCTGACTTCAAGTTGGTTCCATTGTCTGACCAAATCTCTGTAGGGCAGCCGCGGCGCGCTATCATTCTTCGAAGCGCCATGACTGCTGATTCGGTGGTGAGTGAACCCGCCAGCTCGAGATGTATTGCTCGTGTCGTGAGGCACGTGAAGAGTGCTACATACCGCTTCTGTGTTGATCTATTTACTGTCACTGTGAGCGGGCCGAAATAGTCGATTCCCGTATATGTGAACGGACGTTGATGGTGTGCAAGTCGACACTCGGGATGGTCGCCGGTCGGTGGCGTGGGTGGTGCAGCTCGTCGTCGTCTGCATGCGAGACATCGATGTATTATCATCCTCGTTGCGGGCCGTAGTCGAATAATCCAATAGTGTTGTCTGCACTCGTTAATTGTAGCTTCGACGCCGGCGTGATGTAGCTGTCTATGTATATATTCTACATACAACTTCGCTTCTATACTATTTCCGTCGAGTATCGGAGGATGTTTTTGACTATCGGTGATGTCGCGCGTTCTTGCTATGCGTGTTTTCACTCTTATCAGTCCGTTGATAAGAACAATTGATAATTGTTTTGTTCTACTGTTGATAGGTGGCGCTACATTCTTCATTAAACAGCTTAACTCGTTCGAAAAATAACTATGTTGACTCGCTCGTACTATTAATTCTTCAGCTTGTTTCATGAGTGACGCCGCTATTGTTTTGAATTTTCTATTGTCTTGTACTTGCGTCCGCTTGCTATTGTGTTGTTGTTTTTTAACTTTTTTATTCCAGTTTTCGTCGGCGCGTTGATTGGCTTTTGTTTTCTTGTAATTAACCTTTTCTGTGCGCGCCGATCGACATAAATCGATGAATTGAAGTACTCTTGCAGTTGTTCGTATTAAGCGTTCCCATTTTGAAAATCGCGCGGGTTCTGGAAGCGCTTCTGATAGGTTGCAGATAGGCTGTCTACTGACTATGTTGTTGATTTTTTCTTCGCCCGTTTCATGTTTCAGCTTCGGCTGTTCTATGCACCATGTTGAGGGGTCCGACTTGAGGAACTCGGGGCCCCGGTACCATCGATGGGTGTTGCTGAAGTCATGCGGTATGTCTCGTGTGGCGTCGTCTGCTACATTTAATTTCGTAGGTACCCAGCGCCATTCGTTGACCGCGCTGTGTTCTTCTATGGCGGCGATGCGATGAGCCACGAACGGTTTGTACGATCGGGAACCTGTTTGCAACCATGTGAGTACTGTGCGGCTGTCGGTCCAGTATGTGATGGACTCCGGTTTTCTATCATGTTCTTCGATGACTGTGACCGCCATGCGACATCCCATCACAGCTGCTTGCAACTCGAGTCGTGGTATGGAGGTGACTTTGAGCGGCGCTACACGTGCTTTCGCGGTGATGAGTGACACGTGTGTTTCACCGTCGGCTGTGGTAGCTCGCCAGTAGAGCGCTGCTGCGTAGGTGGACTCGCTGGCGTCAACGAACACGTGCAGTTGCAATGACGTAGCTTCGCTGTATTGTGAATAGCACCTCGGTATGTTGATGCTACTCAGCGCTTTCAGGTGTTGCGTCCAGCTTCTCCACTTCGATGCGAGGTCTTCGGGCAGCTGTTCATCCCATCCGATTCCGCGGCGCCATACTTCTTGTAGTATCCGCTTGGCGTTGATGGTGACCGGCGAGGCGAGTCCGAGTGGATCGAACACGGACATCACTGTTTTCAGTAACTCACGCTTAGTGGGCTTTTCGATGTCGAGCGCGCCCACTGGTAATCTTGACATGTCGAGGTTGAACGTGAGTGTGTCCGTGGCTGGTCTCCACATGAGACCCAGAACTCGTTCTATTTTTGACTCGTCGTTGATGTCGACCGTCGTCATCGATGTGTTGTTTTCACAGAGAGCTTCTATAACTTGTTGTGAGTTTGACGCCCATTGCCTGAGTTCGTAATGCGCTTGCTTGTGTATATAACGAACTTGTTTAGCTATCTTGATCGCCTCTTCTATTGTTCTGTAGCTATGGAGATAGTCGTCTACGTAGTGGTTGTTCACGATTGCTGCCGCCGCTTCCGGATACTGTTGTTCGTATTTTGCGGCGTTTGTATTCTTTACGTAGATGGCGATGGCTGGCGAACAGGTGGCTCCGAATATCAGTGACGTCATTCTGTATTCCTCCGGCGGCTGGTCGTCACGTCGATTACCTCGCCACAGGTATCGGAGCGCGTCTCTATCTTCTATGTTCACTTTCACTTGCATAAACATTTCGCTTATGTCGGCGCTCACGGCTATTCTATGTTGTCTGAAGCGCATCAGGACCCCCGGGAGAGATTGTAGGAGGTCCGGTCCCGACAGGAGGTGGTCATTGAGCGAGACCCCCTGGCTTCTGGCTGCTGCATCATGTACCACACGTACTTTATTCGGCTTCATGGGATTGAGCACCGGGAAGTGTGGTAGGTACCACGTTCTATTGTCGCTTTTTTGCGGCGGCGCGGGCTCGGCGTATCCCTTTTCTATTAGAGCGTTCATCTGTTCGTTGTACTTTTCTTTGAGTCTTCCGTCTCTGTCTAATTTATTTTCTATGCTGTACAATCTTCGAAGTGTATTGTTGTAGTTATCTGGCATCTTGAATCCACGTTGTTTCCACAATAACGGCATTTGATAACGACCATCTTCTGTCTCTGTCGCACGCTCTTTGAGTTGAGAGAGAGCGCGCTGTTCCGGGTCGTTCGCTGGCCTCTTCTGTTCTATCGTGAGTGACTCGATGGCGAAGAATCTTTTCAATTGTTCATCCATGTTGTCTTCTATTGTTATGTGGTTTATGAAATTAACTCGTTGTCCCAGTGAACGAGTGTGCGCGCCGTGCAATACCCATCCCAACGGCGTGCGGGATGCGACGGGCTGATGTCGCTGTCCCTTTCGCACTTCGGACGCTATGAGCAGGTGCCAGTTGTCTTGACCGATGAGTATTCTGGGCTTCGCGTTGTGATATTTCAAACTGTTTTCTAAATCGCCAAGATGCTTGCAGCCGCGGATGTCTTCATCTGTTATTGTTTGCGGCGACAGTTGTAGGTGTTCTATTGTTCTCGCAGTCATCTTGTGATTTTTAGTTGCGCCGTGAACGGTGAGAGTGATACGGCGTGACTTCGTTGCTTCTATCTTCGTATTGGCGATCGCTTCTATGTGTAATGGATCGAATGTACCGGTGACGCCCGTCCTCTTCGCTATGTCGTTGTCTATGAGTGTGACGGTTGAGCCGTCGTCGAGGAGCGCGTACGTGTTGACATCTCCCGCCGGTCCGGATACACATACGGGCAGCATCTTCAAATACGCTCGCGTACCGCTCTTCGTCCATGTTGATGCGACCGTTTCTTGTTGATTTTCTGTCTCTTTCTCGGCGTGGCTGAAGTGAAGCAGTCTGTGATGCGATCTTTCACAGTTATTTTCATTGCATCTTCTCTTGGGGCAATTGTGATTCTTTGTTCTATAACGAAGGCAGCGGAAACATAGCCGTTGTGATTTAGCTATGTCCCATCTCGTAGACACGTCGTTTTTCTTGAATTTTTCGCACTGTGATGTGTTGTGTCCCTCTTCCTCGCAGACCGGACACTTCGATGGCGGCTTGCTGACCGTGTTGAACGTTCTCTGAGTTTTTCTTTTATTTTCTATATTTTCTATGTTGCTTTCAGGCTGAGCGTAAGGGCCGCATCGTTCTGCCTCCCTCTCGAGGAAGCGAGATAGCTTCAGTAGGTCGGCCTCTTCTGTCTCGTGCTCCGATGAAAAATCGTACCATCGATACTTCATTACTGGTGGTAATTTTTCTATTGTGATCTTCGTAGCTTCTGGATTATACAAATAATGTATGCGATTGAGAGCTTTCAGTGTCGCTGTGATGTTAGCGACGCGGCTCGCGAATACGCAGATATCTCTCGGCGTGTCGGCTGGGCGGGGCAACGATCGTAGCCGATCTATTTCGGCTAACGCTATCGAGTCTGGTCGGCCGAATCTTGATTCTAATGTCTTCATAATTTCTTCTGGATTCCCGCCGTATATGAGGAGACTCTCGACTGCTTCTTTTGCTCGCCCTTTAAGACTTCTGCGAAGGCGCGCTGTATTTTCTATTTTCGTAAACGCCGGTGCAGATTCGTTGTACGCCGCTTTGAAGGAGAGCCACTCTTGATGTGACCCCGTATACTGTGGTAGATCGGTGATGTACCTCGGTGTTGTTGCAGGACCGCTTCTTGCGGCGATTGTGATGGCCGCCGCGAGCTCTGATATGTTGATGTTCGACGAGTTCTTCTCTGTTGACGCGTTGCTTTTTTCAGTTTTCGTAATGTTCACGTCGGTTGTTGCGGCGGGGGGGGGTGACGCGACCGTAGGTATTTCTTGCTGTGGTTCTTGCGTAATGGCTAGCAAGTGTGGCTGCGATGTGTGTAGCCATTGTCCGACCTTCTGACGCGGCTCGTTCGATATGACGCTGCGATCTTCTTCTTCTTCGCTATCTTCGGCTTCGATGGCGCTGATTTGTTCTTTAATTAATTTGAGTTTTAAGCGTAGCGCTGCTCTTCTGGCTTTCGCCAATCTTTGTTTCTTCGATTTTCTTTCTTCTGTGTAGGTTTCGTCCTCGCTGGAGGTTTCTTCTGTACTATGATCTTGACGACGACGCGAACTTGCAGTTTTCGTTGTTTCTGATGCGGTGGTTGACTCTTCGTTCGTCGAGGTGTCGGTGGTCGTGCTTGCATTTTCTGTAGTGGGTTCTGTAGGAGCAGCACGGCCGCCGGCTTCGCTATTTTCTTCTTTACTCTTCTGTCTTGTAAGCGGCATTTTTTCTATTTTCTATTCTTCTTTTCTTCACTATCCGGAATCGATGGACCAAAATGTGAGGGACTGTAAGGCTCACATTCGGTGGAGGCTTCCACCCTATAATTGCTGGGGTTGGTGAAGAAGAAGACCAAATGCTGCTTATTTACTATACGAAGTCTTCCACCGCAGAGTGTATACTATGTGGTCTGAGTTATGCGAGCGTGCGTGCTTTTAGCGCGAAAAGTGGCTATATTTATGTGTCGACTATAGGTGTTAATGCGTGCGGTGGGAAAACTTTCGTGTAGTACTCGTTTATTTCTCATTATTTACTTATATCTATTACATTGTTTACTTATATCTATTACATTATTTACTTATTTTATATACTATTTACTTATGCTAAAATAAAAACACCAATAATCATAAGCTTTATTCGTTAAACAATCTATAAACTATACGAATTATACGAACACTATTTTTACTATGTATCACACGCTATTTTCCCTTATATACTATTACAATTTACGAACATAACACATTTAAATCAGTCTTAAAACATTATATACAGGTTTCTACAACTAATTACATTAAAAAGAACATTACACATACATTATAAACGATTAAACTTGCTATGTAAAACAAATGAACTTATAACACGATTAAACTATTATGAAACGAAATAAACACTTTATATAAATGAAAACTTAACGTAATAACTTTACATACATTTCTATATTGTCGCGAACATATATAATATCTACACAACAATATAACATTCATTCAAATCATACAAACAAACATACATAAACAAACAGACAGATTTTTTTACGGATTCGTGCTCTATACTGTTTCCCTAATAGGTATTGTTTTTTTGAATATATTACATACGTATACACTTTTTTTACTGTTTTATTATATGTATAGATTATCATCAATAATTATAAATAAAAAATAATAATGAATTATCATATTACATAATATTTCAACTTCACTGTTTTATATAATTATTTCATTAATATACTACCGAAAATACGCGTTGAACGAGCGAAGAATATTGTGTTTAATTTAGCGTCCGATGAACTTTACGTGTACGATGAGCCGGGTGTATGATGGAAGAATGATTGCGCGCGGCATGGCGCGCTATGGCCCCGCCCATTAAACTATAGAAATTCTCTGGCTTTATGCGCCCTCTTAATATAACAATATAATATAATATTTATGCCTCGCGGTTTCACCTGCAGACAAAAATACGGACAAAAAAGCTTTACCTAATTCTTGTCATTCATATGACAATATATTTAATTTCTAATTCATGAGTATTTCAGCTAAATAATTTAAAATGAAATGTGGAAACGAAATTTAAATACTCACCTAGCTAAAAATCAATCATGCGAAATTAATTATTCAAATTGGCAAGGATAGATAATAATAAATATATATGAATATAAACATTTTTATTCATATAACGTTAAATAACTAGTAAAACGAATATCAGTAAAACCTTCACCTTGACCCTTCACCCCCCCTTCAATCTACTGATACAAATTGTTTTGGGTTATATTGGTCAAAGATTACGAGCGATCGAATGCAGACAATTATTATTGCGTTCATAATAATAATATAATAATATCCAGCTGTGAAGAATATGGATAATAAAGTGGCTTAGAATGTACAAAATAATAAGGATGTAAGTCAAAAGTTAGAATTAGTTACGGGACTGAATGTTTCAAATAAAAATAATAATACTACTATTTAGTACTAACTATGTAGTACAACATGAAAATAATATATATTATATGTATAGGTCGACAACTCAAATATACCTACTTATATACAAGTTTAGTTTCCCAGTTTCTCAATCTTGTTCTTCTTGGAAAATTCTTATTGCAAGATAATAATTGAAGATAAAGGTAAAACGCAAAAACTACTGAAGCGATTTTGATAATTCGTCTATCCGTAGAAAGCAGTATTTCTTAAAGCTTTATTTTTTTAACATAATATGTAGAGACGGGGCGAGACGCTAATTTTGTTTAAAAAACAAATTTAAAAGCGGTTTAAATTAGTGATAAATAAATCAGTAAGGAAAATTAACCCTGCACTCACACTTTCGATAAGTAAATGATTATGGGTCATGTTATTAATAATTATAAAAAATATTTCTATATGGAATATTCGTGTTTATTATATTTTTATCTTGAAACTTATAAACATAATAATATTTTGTTAAGTGATAAAAAATATTAACTGCTTATTACGAATTTTACTTAAGACTATTTGTACATATAATTAATTTGACACGCTTAATAAAAAGTAATAACTGCGATGATATGGACGTAGTTACTGTACTAGTACCTAATATACTATGTTAACATTTTTCTGAATAATTTAATTTCTGTCCCTAATTTTACTTATTGAAAACCTATTAAAAACGCAGATACAATTTGTTTAAAAAACATTGTGTTAAATGGACCTTATTTTTTAAAGGCGGTAAAAATATATATATCTAATAACAAGTGTATACTATCTCCAAAATCACATGTCTCTATAATAACTATCAAAATATCATAATAACGATCTCACATCATTATTTTGTTTGTCGTCAAAGGTTATATTTCGTGACGTTCAAGGGCTGGCCCTTCAACGGTCAACCGAAGTAGGTAATGTGGAACGAAATATTCCATGTATTTGAATAAGTACATAATATAGTATGCATATAAAAATGAATCCCTATTTCCTTTGGTAGCGCCATGATAGATATTATTTTTTACAAGAATTTCTAAAGTTATGAAATGAGAGGGGAGTTTATTTACGAAAAAAATGGCTTAGAATATGATTTTTCGTTTTAATAATAATTTTCAATCATTTTCATGTATCGTGGAGTTATTTACATATTTTTAGCTCAATTGTAAAATTTCTAAATTCACGGTAGGTACCAATAATAATGATGGATATCTTCTTAACTTTAAAGATAGATGAGACTAATCTCAGGTCTTATTTTAAAATTCTTTCGGTGTTAGATAGCCCATTTATCGAGGAAGGCTATAGGCTATAATATAATATCATCACGCTAAGACCAACAGGAGCGGAACCACGCGGGTGAAACCGCGGGGCGCAGCTAGTCTGTGATATAACTTATGACCATTACGATCTACACTTCTTGAGAAAAAATTAAATGAAGATATTATTATATCTCATAACTAAGGATGAAAAAGAAGAATTGTTTAAGTATGTGTTATATCCACATATTATTTACACATCATAAGTAATGATTTTTTTATCAGTCGTGCTCACGAAAACAAAGTAAAATGTTTATTTGCAGTGATATCTTTATGATATTTATTTTAAAAGAAAATGATGTAAAAACTTTCAGATTTGGTTGTCTAAAAAATATTTTTAGTCAAAGTAATCTTATCGTTCAATGTTAGTTACATTTTTCAATAATTTTTACAACAAACTCAGCATTTTTGATTGCTGCAAGTCGTAATACTTTTTAGTTTTTCGCATGTTTTTCGCAGGCTGCATTAGAATGTTTGAAAGCGGGAAGTTTGTCACGACATAACACATGTTTTTAAATCAATTAAATTTACTTAACAGCTTAAAATATCTATTTACTTCCAGGTGGAGTCCAGGTTATCCAGCCTTGTTTTATGTGGCGCCACCTTGCGGAAAGTTGGGGAAGTATTTACACGAGAAATTGAAAATGGCCTCAGTGAAAGACCATCCAGTTTGCAGATGGAAAACACATATATTCCTGAACTTCCTGATGGCACAGGTTAGGAATAATCTACTTTAAATATCCCTTAGCTTATTCTGATGTGTGTAAGATAACTTAAGTAATCAATAAGTAATTATACACTGTTAGTCAGCTTTTTCGACAAAGGAAATTGTTATATTTTTATATTTTTGATCAGTACCTACTTATATTATTCTTTACATCTATATAATTATATGATGCGCAGCAGTGACCAGTTTCTTTATGTTTCCTGGAAAATAATAATTTTGATGTTGAACAATTCCATTGAGTTCTTAAAAGGAGCCAATTATTATACTTACCATCAATGCTCAAGCTTCAATTCTTTAAAAATAAATACTAAAAGATATCTTTTAATTCTTACAGAGGAAGGTGTGTTCCTAGCACTAGATCTGGGAGGTACAAATTTCCGAGTGCTATTCTTAGAACTGCGGGGAGGTCAGCTGGTGCGAGAGGATGTCAAACATTATCATATCAGGTACAGCCCCTTTTCCTGATAGAGGATCTCACTTGAGATTTATAAGCTTGTGGTGTTCGATTTGTTGATAAATATTTAATTGGCTTTATGTATTTATTTTAAACTGCTATATATTTTTTGTTTGTATAAGATGTTGGTGCTCCAAGTAAAATAAATAAATAAATAATGTTTGGGAAGTTATATTGTGTTTAAAGGATCAATTACTGGAAATCGATTTGAAAAGTTTGAAAGTAAATAAACCAATTTTGTATAGTATATAACTATGCATAATGAATAAATGAATCATTGAATGAATCAGCTTCTGCAAACTTCCCTTGTCCGACCTGCGGAAAAGTATGTCGATCCTGCATTGGGTTGTTTGGACACCAGAAACATTGCTCAGGCAACACACTAAAAATCGTCTGTGATAGACGTAAAGGCCAATGATGATAACTATGCATAATATAATATGTACCGATATCAGTGTGTTAATTGTTGGAAATAATTAGATATTTTTTGGAAATACAAATTGATTTTTAAGGTAATTGTATTCAGGTTTTCAAAGAACTTTGAAATTAGGGTACTGCTTGACAGAATAATTTATTGTTTTTAATTTTCTTTTGTATGTCTTCTAACCACTGTAAATCTAAGTTTTTTTATAATAACACAATGTAAAATTACTTTCAGCGATGCTTTACGGCTTGGAACTGGTGAAGAGCTCTTCAACTTCCTCGCAGACTGTGTGCTTGATTTCCTACGTTCAGAAGACATGGTAGACCGTGAACTTTCTCTTGGTATGTTCATCCTCATATACTACGTTACATAGCTATAGATATAATTTAATACAAGTAAAACTCATAACAAGTAGGTATGGTAAATTTTTTTACAGAAAATACAATAGTAATTGCAGAAAAGAACAACAATATAGATATAAATTAAATAAGTTTTGTAGATGTGTGTCTTATATATTTAATTTTTTTTATATAAGACGTTAATTCAAGAGACATTTGATCGAATTCCACACAAAAAACTGGAAAGTGACATTGACTCGATTAGTTTGGCAAATTACAGGATTTTTTCTAGTCAAAAGATCTAATAAACTTTTCTAATAAACTAAATTTTTCTAATAAACTAGGTAGAAAAATAGCCCCTATTTTCCTACCTAGTTTATTCTATTACATTTCAAAGTTCTGAAAAACTATAATTGCCGCTACTTTTGTCAGTAAATTAGCATAAGAAACCAATTAGGACACAAAACATACTACAACTTTCCATTCTCATTTTCTAATATAACTCATCATTTCAGGATTCACATTCTCGTTCCCCATGAAGCAGCACTCCATATCATCTGGCGAGCTGATAACCTGGACCAAGAGCTTCAAATGCAGTGGGATGGATGGAGTGGATGTGGCTGCTTTACTCCAGAGATGCTTACGGGAGAGGGGTCTGAAGATTACCGTGCAAGTGCTGCTCAATGATACCTCGGGGACTTTGGTCGCTGGCGCCCATATGGACCCTGATGTTGCTGTGAGTTATTTATATAAGACGAATGATTTAGTACCTAATAGACCCGAGTTATTAGTAACAGGTGTACTAAAGGGATGAAATTTAAAGAATTCATAAATGGTATCAATCGAAATGATTATGCTTATTACAGGAAACTTTTCTATTTAAGGGTGCTATTACATATTTTTACAAAAACACGCTGTTTTTCGGTACCATTTTAACTTAAAGCAATTACACGTGAGAACTAATATCTTAATTTAAAGATAATATATTCAGCTTTACGTTCATCTTATAAAAATTGTACGACGTCATACAAAATTGTCGCTGAAATACGATTTTCCCAGCACAATAATCGCATAAAATGCAAAAAAATGGGGTCTAAAACGGTACCATTTTAAGAAAATTAAAAGCCTAATCTATCTTCTTAACTATATCTTATTGAGGGATATATAGTCCTTTATATATGGTGCAATTTTTATGAATCTAGATCAAAATTTTATTTCAATTATTAGCTAAACTAAAAATACTTGTCGATTTCTTCATACATTTTGCTCTCGCGGGTCGTCAGACCGCGCTCAGAAGCGCTCTTGGAAGGACGGGTGTATCGCTCCTCGTCCCAAAAATAAAAACGAATAAGAAAAAGATTATTGTGCGTGCACTGTCGTTTTCGTGATTTGAAATATTTGATACTTTATAAGAGTAAACTGTATAAGTTTCATATTCCAATTATTTGTAATTTAAAATTATGTTTTAAAAATTACGTTGACTGAGATCCTCTTTTTTATGGGTTGTTGAACGGATTGGTGGGGTAAAGCAATTTGACAAAACTTAAATCCAAAATGGCGCCGACGAAAATTTTACATCTTTTCGTCATGGGTGTCATTTTCATGGTTTTTGGGGTAGCTATTAACCAATATGAGGTCAAAACTAAAATCCAAGATGGCGTCGACGAAAAATTTGACATATTTTCGTCATGGGTGTCATTTTCATGGTTTTTGGGGTAGCTATTAACGAATATGAGGTCAAAACTATAATCCAAGATGGCGCTGATGAAAATTTGACCTTTTTTTCGTGATGGGTGTCATTTTCATGGTTTTTGGGGTAGCTATTAACGAATATGAGGTCAAAACTAAAATCCAAGATGGCGCCGACAAAAAATTTACATCTTTTCGTCATGGGTGTCATTTTCATGGTTTTTGGGGTAGCTATTAAACAATATGAGGTCAAAATTAAAATCTAAGATGGCGTCGACGAAAAATTTGACATATTTTCGTCATGGGTGTCATTTTCATGGTTTTTGGGGTAGCTATTAACGAATATGAGGTCAAAACTATAATCCAAGATTGCGCTGATGAAAATTTGACTTTTTTTCGTGATGGGTGTCATTTTCATGGTTTTTGGGGTAGCTATTAACGAATATGAGGTCAAAACTAAAATCTAAGATGGCGCCGACGAAAATTTTACATATTTTCGTCATGGGTGTCATTTTCATGGTTATTGGGGTATCTATTAACGAATATGAGGTCAAAACTATAATCCAAGATTGCGCTGATGAAAATTTGACTTTTTTTCGTGATGGGTGTCATTTTCATGGTTTTTGGGGTAGCTATTAACGAATATGAGGTCAAAACTAAAATCCAAGAAGGCGCCGACAAAAAATTTATATCTTTTCGTCATGGGTGTCATTTTCATGGTTTTTGGGGTAGCTATTAACCAATATGAGGTCAAAACTAAAATCCAAGATGGCGCCAACGAAAATTTGACATCTTTTCATCATGGGTGGCATTTTCATGGTCTTTGGGGTAGCTATTAACCAATATGAGGTCAAAACTAAAATCCAAGATGACGCCAACGATGGTTCCTAAACATGTATTTCAATGCTCTTTAAAATTATTTTTAAGACTTATAAAATGCCAGATGTATTTTTTTTTTCAAATAGGTGAATTCTTAAAACTCTTTGTGTATACCCCTAAAAAGCAACCTGCCCAACTTTGTTACCCGCACGTGAGCTATCGTTTAAGATAATGTTTTCATAGACAAAATACTTACATTAGCGAAGCGGTATATGCCGGCTGCACGAAGTTAGAGAAGAAAACAAACCTAAATTTCAGGAAAAATTTAGCAAAATTTTTTTAATGTAATTTTGTTGTTTAAGTATTTTTTACGTGATCAGTGTATGCAAAACTACAAGTCCCTTAGCACTTAGTATACCGATAGTGGGACACCCTGTATAGTCGAATTCTTATATACTACGGGAGAGTCTTAAAAATAATTTTAAAGAGCATTGAAATACATGTTTATTGTTTAGGAACCATCGTTGGCGCCATCTTGGATTTTAGTTTTGACCTCATATTGGTTAATAGCTACCCCAAAAACCATGAAAATGACACCCATGACGAAAAGATGTAAAATTTTTGGCGGCGCCATTTTAAATTTTAGTTTTGACCTCATATTGTTTAATAGCTACCCCAAAAACCATGAAAATGACACCCATGACGAAAAGATGTAAAATTTTTGGCGGCGCCATTTTAAATTTTAGTTTTGACCTCATATTGGTTAATAGCTACCCCTAAAACCATGAAAATGACACCCATGACGAAAAGATGTAACATTTTCGTCGGCGCCATCTTGGATTTTAGTTTTAACCTCATATTGGTTAATAGCTACCCCAAAAACGATGAAAATGATACCCATGACGAAAAGATGTAAAATTTTCGTCGGCGCCGTCTTGGATTTTAGTTTTGACCTCATATTGGTTAATAGCTACCCCAAAAACCATGAAAATGACACCCATGACGAAAAGATGTAAAATTTTCGTCGGCGCCATCTTGGATTTTAGTTTTGACCTCATATGGGTAATAGCTTCCCCAAAAACCACCCACATTTGCAAATGTGTTTGCTCCTTAGGAAAAGTTCAGATTTCCTAGGTAATGTGATGAATCTAATTTATTTAATTTCGACCGTATCTCGGAATAACATACATATTTTTCTAAGAATAATGCCGGATTTAATACATTGCCGGTAACATAATATGTATGATAATTCTTAAAAAAGTATTTTAAACATTTCAAAGCTTAGATATTGCATATATAATTCCTAGAGGTTTTGTAAAACACTCACACTTTTTTAAGTTAGTTACTAACTAACATACTTATCAGAATTGTACCTACTAATAAAAGTAAGAAAATGAATTTTTAAAGTTCGTAATAATGTTCTGGAATCAATTTCAATAAAATTTAAAAATTAAAAATAATATCAAGTATTAAGATGACCTATAAAATGGAATGCGCTATGTTTACGTGAGCGTGATGTTGCCGCGAACAAAGTTACGACGTTAGATACCTAAATTTGAGTAACGCAGATCGGTGACAGCGTCCTTAATAAAAACTGGAATAGCTCTTTTTTATGCCCAATAAATCTACATCTTGATTCTTGATATTGGTATTTATTTCCAATCACGCCAAAATTTTAGTAATATACCTAGGCATATTTTTTAACGAGCAGTAGGTAATATTAATTATTCCATTAAACATATAAATAATATTAACAAAGAACATTCGAAATAATGTTAATAACATCCTAGTGATTCTAACATACTTATTTGAAACTAGATTTCCGCCCGCGGCTTCGCCCGCGTTTTCAAAGGAAAACCCGCATAGTTCCCGTTCCCGTGGGATTTCCGGGATAAAACCTACCCTATGTGTTAATCCAAGTTATCTTCTATATGTGTGCTAAATTTCATTGTAATCGGTTCAGTAGTTTTTACGTGAAAGAGTAACAAACATCCATACATCCATACTTACAAACTTTCGCCTTTATAATAGTAGTAGGATATACAAACATTATTTCCCTTCCCAGGTGGGTGTGATCCTCGGCACAGGGTCCAACGGCTGCTACATGGAGCGCGCAGACAGGGTCAAGCACTGGGAATCCGCTCATGAGAAGGTGCACGACGTCTGCGTGGATATCGAGTGGGGTGCGTTTGGTGACAATGGGTGTTTATCCTTCCTGAGGACTGAGTTCGATAATGAGGTGGACAGCAACTCGTTGCTTGCTGCTTCTTTTACGTGAGTTTTATATTATGACTAGCTTACCGCCCGCGGCTTCGCCCGCTTTGTCTAAAACCAAATAAATTATATACTAAAACCTTCCTCTTGAATCACTCGTTCTATTAAAAAAAACCGCATCAAAATCCGTTGCGTAGTTTTAAAGATTTAAGCATACATAGGGACATAGGGACAGAGAAAGCGACTTTGTTTTATACTATGTAGTGATAGTGATGTTTTAGTTTGTTATGTGGTCAGTAATTTGTTACTTGCTAATTCTTTAATAAGTTTTTATGGTACAGAGTCTTTAATAATTTTGGTTACATGGTCGCAGGTCGTTTAATTTTGGATTTTCTGCAGATTGACTTTTGTGTAGGCTTGCCAATTTTATACCTACAACAAACAACTTGTGCGTAGTAAACGTTTAGCTCGACTCTATTTTAGAGTACTATTCGGAATCATATTTATTAAAGGCATTTACTATCATAATTTAGTAACGAGCTGTAGTCTAAATGTATTTTTATCACAAATATAAAATTTAATATTTTTTTCACAGTTTCGAGAAATACATCGGTGGGAAATATTTGGGAGAAATTCTGTGTGCAGTGCTGAGTGCGTTGGCTAGAGATGGTCTATTTGCTGCTGAGCCCACTAAAGGGGAAATACTGTCTGCGCACGTCAGCATGTTTGAAGAGTAAGCGTAATTATTACCATGTTTAATTATTAAATATTAATAAAATTATTTTACTTACAGTAGGTTTATGCAGATGTTTTGTTTGTAACTGAGTTTTGACAGGTTGTATTTCGTGTAGTACATATTTTCAAACTCAAATAATTATTTATTCAACTTGACTTTATTTAAAAACGATTTTGAATCGTCAAAATATAGAACAATAATAATAATTTACCATTTTTGGAAAGAATATGTTGTACTATGTTTATTACTAGCTGTTCCTTGCGGTTTCACTCGCATTGCTTTTCTCCTGTTGGTCTTAGCGTGATAATATAAAGCCTATAGCCTTCCTCGATAAATGGGCTATCTAACACCGAAAGAATTTTTCAAATCGGACCAGTAGTTCCTAAGATCAGCGCGTTCAAACAAACAAAGAAGCTCTTCATTAGTATAGATTGTAATATTTATTAATCTATATCTATAAATAACATTATTACAGAGACAACTTGAGCGGCGACTGGCAGCGCACAGCAGACGCGCTGTGCGAAGCGTGCGCGGGCGCACAAATATCACGAACCGACGCGCTTGTTGCGCAACATGCGGCGCGATTGATCTCCAACCGTGCTGCGCAACTTGTGTCTGTTTGTGAGTTCTTTTATTGATTTTTTGTGATAATGGGAATTATAATTTGAATGAAATGTATCGCTACCAGTTACAATTTTCTGTTCCTTGAGATACGGTGTAATAATTGTATGTAATTGATTATGTACACATTTATGTAATTGGTTTAATTAAAAAAATAAATTGTGATAAAACGGACAAAAAGCTGTTTTGAAAATATTGTACACAATACTATGATCACAAACAAAACTAATTAATTATTAAAACTTACAATACAAAATAAATAAAACAGACGGCAACTGGTTAAATAAAATTTGAAACTCTTAAATTGTATAGACAATGTATTTTAGAATGCTTTTCAAAAAATGAATATTACATTTTTTTTTTCTATTTTTACAGGCATAGCAACAATCCTGAAGCGCATGGACCGAGCGCACGTGTCGGTGGCGGTAGATGGATCTGTATACAAAAAGCACCCCCGCATCAGGCATCTTATGGACAAATACGTCGCTCTGTTGGCTCCTCATCATAAGGTATATACTTATTCATTCACTTTTGTACGTAATTTTATAATATTCTGATTTGTGAACAGGCCAGAGCGTATACAAAGTATAAAATTCAAGACACATCTGCGATGCTTATTCTTTGACGAACCTGAGTTAATGTGGATTTTATTTCGGAAGATATTTTGTAACAGTTTCACGATTTCTGATAAAGACGCTGATAGCAGCTGATAGCCTATTCAAAACGATTTAGTAAAAAAATTTATACTTTTTCTTAACTGACATGTTATATAGGGATCTATTTATCCAGAAATAGTGATTTTTCAATGAAACAATTCTGTTACAATTAATATATCCATAAATTTTGAAATTTGATTCATGTCCTTTTTCTATACAGTTCACATTATTGGGCGCTGAAGACGGCAGCGGCAAAGGGTCAGCATTAACAGCGGCCATTGCTGCCAGAGTTGCGGCGAGGAAATCCTAGCTACAATCTATTTAACTATGAATGAGTGTTAATAAAGGGTTTACAAATAAGTATATGAGAAAAACTTCGCTACGAATAAAAATCATATTAAAATTGTATTTAAGATGAGAATAACTTCACTATAGTATAGAAAATATTTTGTAAAAGTTCGATATTATTATTATAAATTTTGTGTCTGATTCCATTTGGCTTATGTAATAATATAGGAATGAAATAAATACAGACCACTAACTACTTCCTTACAAATAAACAGGTAATTTTTATTGAACTTTTAACAATTTCAATTATAATAATCAAACAGAGAACTTATTTTCCAAACATTGTATCACTCTTGTTCAATAGAAGGAAATATATTTTTATATAGCCTAGGACTTTCTCCAAATTATTAATGTATGTAATACCCCAGCCACACTACTCGACGAGTGGTATGGGAAGTGACGAGGAAAGTAGGCAGAGGCATAGTGTGGCCACGTTACTCGTCATGCCACTCGTCGTGCTCATCGTCCTGCTCACTGCTCCCTATTTTGTCGGCTTTTGCGCGCTAGTCAAAGGACCGGCAATACGAGTGCGAACTGAAGAGCGTCGCGATTAATCGCCTGAGTAGAGCAGTGTGTGGCCAGAGGGCAATGTCGCGGCGAATAACGGCAGCGCGATGAGCAGGACGAGGAGCAGGACGAGGAGCATAGTGTGGCTGCGGCATAACAATGTAAGATCCGCCATGTTCGAATATAATAACGAATGGAAAATGGGAGATATTTATGTATGTTAGCAATGAAAGACTTTGTAGGTTAAAGTATATTTATAGGCATTTTACTGTGATTTTTAAAGATTCACCTCGCAGTCCTTTATTAACGAAAATTATGATATTTTAATGTTCGTTTTAATGTTCGTAAAACCAGTAAAGTTCACTCTGTGTCGAATTTAAGCATTTAAATGGGACGTTTTATTTGTGATAAAACGCTATCAATGATAAATACAGGTTTTAAAGCATAAATATTACTAAAATAAAAGTGTGAATATTTTTTACCAGTTGTGTGAAAAATAAACACGAATTATGGATAAATAACCTAACTAATACATTAGTTGGTTTAAAACTGATATTTTATCTGTACATAGTAATTATATTTAGTGCATAATATTTCGAGAATATAATATGAAGTAAACATGATTCCTTTTGTAAGTAAGGTTCGATATTTTTACGTCGTAACAGAAATTATTGGTATAAACATGGACGTATAAAATTGGTATAAAATATCTGTGTTGTCTCATGCCATTCAAAACAAACGAAAAATGATATTCACCCTTATTTAGTTACGTAATTTTATTATAATTATCAGTGCCATAATTAATGATATTTGTAAATTATATCTAGCCGGACTCTCAAAAGAATAATTAAAGAATTTTAAACATTCTGTTCTTTATATATTTATCTTTGAGAAATCGGTGAGACCTTCAAACAAATTACTAATAAGTACCTATACAACATTTAGTTCGAAAATTTTTAGATTATAAGTTATAACCTTAGATTAAGGATTGGTCTCCGCGCGCGCGCTACGACTAGATACCGCCCCACCTAAAAACAATAGCTCTGTGAGTGCGGCAACTCATTTCTGTAGTGTGTGTTAGGCAATTTGTAAAGACGCTAGTGTGTGTGAAGAATTGGGCTGCCAGCTACATAAATTTTACCTCATAAATGGGAAATCTGCCATCTTGGAAAGAAGTTTGAAAAATATTTTTTTTCATCCTGACCTGGCCGGGAATCGAATCCATGAACGATTTGAGTCGCATGACACATGTATACTTTTTTATACATGTGTTAGTAATAGTATTGAAAAAAAAAGTTCAAATTATTGCTAAAAGATTTCCTCAACCACGTGTATTTTTTTGGATATGCAGTACGGCAACACTGAATGGCGTCGTATTTTCGTAGATAAAAATTTCGAAGTAAAGGAGAAATTTCGAATAATACTATACTTAGTGATGGTACGTGATCCCAGTGTCTTTCTTATTTTTTGTTGTATTATTTTTAAATAGTTTTATGACACAAATAGGCATTTTACTTCAGATTTTGTTCAAAATCTTTATAAACTATCGGTTCGCCTTCTCCACACAATGCTTGTGACACGACTGGCTTGGCAATGGCTTGGGTACGCCGATTTCGGCGTACTATTAGTTGCCGCATTTTTCAAGTACGCCGGCGGTATCTAGTCGTAGCGCGCGCGCGGAGACCAATCCTTAATCTAAGGTTATAACATAGTTTTTTAAAGATCTTTTACATATCTATTAGAGCTAATAATATTTTTGTTTAATAATTGTACAAAGAACATATGATATTACAGATAGTTAGGTATATATGAATTTTATTATTTTATTCATAAATATACAAATGTTATTTTTGAAATTGAACGCATAAATAAAAAGGTAGGTACTAGGTAAAATGAGTTTATGTGTTTGATTTTAAATATTTGATATTTGAGTTATGTAAGTTTTTTTAAGTACAATAATCAAATATCTAGGTACCTAATGAATTCATTGTTAATTAAGTAATTGAAGATTAATATTTTTCAATTATAGTCTTGCCATTTTATCTTTTTTCATATTAGGTGAGAAATTCTTATCATAATTTAAAATCAATATCAATTTTATTACATGAAATCATATTAGTTTTAAAGGCAGCTTTATTTTTAAAATAGTAGGTATAGGTACTATTTGTTATTTTACAATATTGTATTTCCATATCGTAGATAGAAAATGATATTTTTTTTTGTTATTTATAAAAATATATATTTTTTAAATCATACAAGTTTTGTATTGTATATGTATTGTATATAATATGTATTTATTTTTTAATATATTGTTAAGGGTAACCCATTGTTGTAATGAAACTCTATGATCAAATTGTTATTATTTTAAGATATAATAAATAAAATATACGGGACGCGAATATTGTGTTTTATTCATTTTTATTTAACAATTTTGGGTAGGTATACCGTATACCCTGATTTATTTTAGACCACATATTAACACAACAATAATGAATTTGCCTAGTAAGTATTTGAATGGCTTTAGTATGTAAGCCTACTTTCATTATTACAAAATCTTGTTTATAAACAAAGCACATTCTGAGAAATGCCTGATATTGTTTATTCACCTAAATTTATGAACGCAATTAAATTATATATTTTGACATAAGTAACAACCATATAGATTATTCTAAAAGACAACCCGACATGCCATAAACTTATAAAGATATCAATAGGCAATTGAATACGGCTGTAAAAATATATTAATGTTACTAGGATTACTTTAATACTACCTTCCTTCCTACATTCTCAAACATCACTTATTTTTAAATAACAAAAAAAAATGAAACAACAATAATGGTAAAAAATTATATTTAATCATATTAATAACATATTATATCAACAGAACGATGAACTTCGATAATATTTCTGTTCTGCATCTATTTGAATATAGTCTATGGGCGGATCTATGCCCGCTTCGTCGTCTGTGGCGCATTCGTTGTCTGTGGAGTTTGCGTTGTCTCTGGAGTTTGCGTTGTCTGTGGTGTTGTTATCTATGGTCAGGACACCTCCACCTTCTCTCGAACCTTCCTCAGTATGCTCTGCAGTTCTGACGCTGATGTCGTCTTGTACTGCTCGCGTGCACGAGAGCACCACCCAAAATGAAAATTGTTTTAAATATTTTAAACGATACGCCCATCACCATGTAAACAATGGATATGTTAAAATGAAATGAACGTCATTCAAACACAATTCGATTAAATTATTGGAATCATCTCAAAATAATCTTTTAACTTTTAAGGATACTTGTTAATCATTAAAATTCAGATCTCATTCGGATTTAATTACTAATCATTCCCTTCTTTAAGGAATTAAAAACAGTGTTTAACATGAAGTATCTAGTTTGTTCACGACTAAATCGAAATCAATTGATTCTCCCTCAATAATAAGCTTTCATTTAAAATAATCAATACAATTAAACCACAATACAGCAAATATCTTACCCCAGACACATTCCTCTGCACCAGAACCTGGCTATACAGCCGCTTCCCTTCGTCTGGCCCCAGGACGCGTTCCAGCTGTGCTCTGGAGAGCGCGAACAGCTGGTGACCAGACACACGCAGCTGCTTCTGGGCAGTTCTGCTGAAGCCTTTTAGTTCCAGCCAGGACACGACTTCGTCTGGATTCGATTTCTGTGAATTGAAATGTTCTGGATAAGCTTTTATTTGAAATTATAGGCAGCTCTATGTTATAAATTCTTGCGATATAAAATGGTGGCTATTAATAGTCATGATTAGGATTTTGGAAGAAGAATTTTGAAATAATTAAGAAGAATTAGAATCAATTTTAAATAAGACCAAATACGTATCATCTTTTTGATGTGCATCATCATCAATCAAATATTTATGGAATCATTTGAGGGCATTTTACAATGAAGTTAGCTTCTGCTTATTTGTGGCTACATTTTTTATTGACCGACTCTATAAATTCTAGAATTTAACAACAACTTTGCAACTAGTTTGCAGTATTAAAGTAAGCTGTATTGCCAAGTGACCGCCTCCTTGGTACAGTGGTTGACGCGTGAGCGTAGAACTGAGGGGTCCTGGGTTCGATTCCCGGTGGAGACGAAAAAAAAAATGTCTCGGTCTGGCAGGACACAGAAGGCTGATCACCTACTTGTCCCTAAAGAAAATCGATCAGTGAAACAAATGTACGAATGCATCTGCCCCTTACCCCACTAGGGGACACGGGACTTCACTTTTTTATTTTATTGCCAAGTAAAATATTCTTATATATACCTACTTTTTAAACTTATTGTAATACTATTTACCTGATGAATAAATATATCCGGTGTCTTCTTGATCTCCAGCCTGCGTTGTATCTGTGGTAGCACTGCTTTTAGTTCTTCGTGTAGGTCACTGCTGGTGCTCACTGCTGACTTTGTTGCTGGAATCATTGATAATTTTAGGTTAGAGCTAGCGCACAAGAGCAACTTTTGTCTCCGCAACTATTTTGTCTCTCCCATCAATTGTATGGGGAGTTGCGTCGCTACGTGCGCGCACTTTCATACTAGCCCATGGGTGGGAGAGACAAAATAGTTGCGGAGACAAAGTTGCTCGTGTGCGCTACCTCTTAGAGCTAGATTTAATTATGAATGTAAAAATCGGTCCACTGTTATAGATTGTCCTCCATTGGGCAAAAAGATCAAATAACAATCCTACCAATATTATTTGTGAGGATGGATGGATGTATGTAGGTATGTATGTTGTATATTGTTATTTCATGCGTAAACCACTGATCCAATTTAGATGATACTTGGTAGTGGTGTAGCAAAGTTACACATGAGGTAAATACTTGCTTTTGTCGCGGGTGCACCGCGGCATGCACAGCTTAGTTACCTATGTATAAGTACGTTTTAAAACGAAAGATTTTAATAACTTCGTGCATGAAGTATTTATGAACTGTAATTGTTGAAGTGAAACTTCTTTATCGGGGTTGGAAAAAAATGTAGTGTAAAATTTTTTCGTTACGCGTGACATTTTTCCGTTACGCGCCATCTTTTTCTTATCACTACCACGCGTGATTCGACGTATTTCTGTAAAGTTGCATATAGTAAATTATTTTTTGAAAAATAAGGTCATAAAGAAGTTTCACTTCTTACGTGTGTACACTAGTACACGCACACATTTTTTTATTTATTTATTTCATAACAAGTAATTAACAGGTTTGTTACACTTACATTTGATAGTATCAGTTTTCGTCACAGGTGGAGGCGGTGGCGGCGCGACAGGCGGTTCAGGGGGAGGGGGTGGCGGTGGAGGGGGCGGGGGTATAGGCTTTTCTGTAAAGTTGTTATATGAAGAATAATATTTAGGTAAACTGTAGACAATCGAATACTTGTTGTATAGGTAATTATATTTCTATTTTTAACTGTTGATACTTGATGTATATTTTTTCTGCTGAATTTTGTTTAGTACGATAATAATTTAAAAGTACTTGAACACAATAATATAAAAAAACCTCATCATCTATTATAATAAAGAAATAATTCAAATAGATAGGTATATCATGTCACATTACTTTTATGGTATTGATTATTTATATCTACGTCATATTTTCATATCGTAACACAATGATACAAGAAATTAAAATAATCATTCATCTATATTTACAATTAAAAAATACAAATAAAAAAAACAAAACACTTACCCATACGAGTCACAACGAATACAAACATACAAACACAAAGCAATACAAACCTTTACATAAATATGTTTACTACACACAAGCCCATTTAGTACAAAAATAAAAACAAAATAAAAAAATTAGGGTGCATAACCACCAATAATGTGCGAGGATGTGTAGCGAGGAATGTGTTTGTAAAGAGCCAATCATATCGCTTCGTTTAGTTTCAAATTTGAAGCGTTTATAGCGTTTGAAGCGATACTATTGGTTATTAACAAACACATTCCTCGCACATTATTGGTGGAAGAGCACCCTTGATCTCCTATTTGCCGATGTAAATTAACATAATTATTTATTTTAATTCTGAATTACAAACAATTATTTTAATCATATTTTTTTATTTGAATTATAAATTTTGAATTGGGAATATTTTATTTTTTTAGCAAACAATGAAGATTTATGGTCATTTACATCGGTAAATATTAAATAACGTCTTTGTTTATCATTAGAAATTGATTTAATATTGATTGAATAGAGATATACTTAATAATTATATTAAATTGAGACAAGAATGGTTATCGAGATACCCCC
>CAJQZM010036044.1:0-11773 GCA_907164665.1 Colias nastes | reverse complement strand
AATTTTATGATCTACAATCTTTGCCTGAGGTACTTTATGATAAAACTTACCGTTTTGCTGAAAATCGCGAAAAACTCATTTTTTTGACCTTTGACCGTGAATAAAATTTTTAGCTTACAGGGGAATGATGGGGAACTTTTAGACATTGTTTATAATTATGTTTTCAACAACTTCACAGAAATTCAGCCTGTTGGGACTTTATGTAGTAGTACCCTCATTTTTTGGTTTAAATTGACCGGGCTAAAAATTAAATAAGCATTATATAAATATTTGTATGCCAATTTGTTGGCGAATTGACATGAAATTTATTATAAAAACTTTGTAGCCACAATAATTCAAACAAATAAAATTTCATTTCATTTTCAAAAAATAATCACTTTATTCCATCTTAAGATCTCATAAAATCCTATTGACTTTATAGTTTCTCCACAAGAGCATTCATGACTTTGTCGTCGACTCATTATTTTCAACAAAATCAAATCCGTACGGGCGATACTTGCAGCTTGCTGCGAGATATACGGAACTAGACCGATAAGCAGCGAGATCTGTCGCGAGTAGACGCAGTCATGTTTACACACGCTTTCGCAACTTCTCGCAAGAAGCGCTTGACAAACTGTCGCGACAGAACTTGCTACATAGTTTACACATGCAAGCTGCTGTCAGACAGACTGTCGGACAGTTCTTGCAGAAGTTTACTTGCAGATGGAAACGCGGCCTAAATGCAATACTAGGGATGGGCAAATGGAAAAAAAATATCGATATTTATCGTATCGATATATTTCAAATATATCGATTTATATCACCCAAGAAATATCGATATTTCGATATATCGATATTTTTTGCCCAATTTGCATTTATTTATAAAAATTGCCTAAATTATCGAAATTTTAAAGCAAATACACATCTGGCTGTTTCAACATAAGTTTTATTTATTTAAAAAAAAAAAAATACAATACAACACAGTCAGTCCAGTGCAGTGATAACCAACCAAACCAACAAGCAATGTCATTGTCATAGACAAGCAAGTCATGGAGAGTAATTTTTGTAATTTGTTTGTGTTTGAAGCAAAGAAACTAAACCCATACAGGCTACTGCTATTTTTATTTTTATTGAAGTGAAAACTTCTTTAGCGGCGTTGAGCACTTTTTCTGTAATGGGTATAAAATCTTAAACTCGCGTCAGGACACGTGACCTGATCGAAAAGGGCGTAAGACGGATGGAGAGAACTCAACGTTAATAATTAAGTTTTCACTTCTGCCGGCACTCCCGGAGTGCAACCCGTCTTTTTTTTATTTTCTAAATTTAAGAAATCGGTTTGGTCAAAATCATGATGTGACGCATGAGCAGACAGCAGAGCTTTAAAAATATATCGATTTTGATATCTGAAAATAAATATCGAAAATTGATATATCGCGGGAAAAAATATCGCCAATTAGTATCGATATTTTTCTGAAAAAATATCGATATTTTGATATATCGATATTTTTTACCCATCCCTATGCAATACTTGCAACACTCAACAATAATTCATAAATGACAGAATAATATAAATTTAAGTTATCTGTATTCTCAATTCTATAAACATAGAATATGTATTTTTTTTTAATAAATATCTATAAAATCTTTCTCTAATCTCTTTGATCTAAATTCTAAATATTGTTTCTAGATGTTTAAGTTTATGTGAATAGATGTTTGTTCAATTCTAATAAAATCAGTGAAATAATGTAATAAAGTTAATAAAAACGCAACTGCGCTACGCGTATAATAATAAACATTTCCTTTTATGAGTGTTAAATATTCGTAGATTTTATTCTTTTGGAAGTGCATTCGCCAAACTTTCTTTTATGTAAATGTGAAAATTCGATTACAACATCGTATTACATATCTTATATTCATTTTACGGGAGCGTAGCAAGGTGTAAACTGTAAACAAAGTAGCGCCGGCATCGTATGTTCTAGATGTCGACGCGCAATACGCGTGATCATGATATTTTGGCATTGAATATATGAACATGGAACGTCTATCTCATGACTTAAACCTGGCGCTGGAGGAAAGTAACTGCGGCAGGCAGGAGCGTAGGAAGATAGGGCTCCGGAGACGCACCAGGTCTGCGGGGAATCTGCGTTAGTTTTGTTGACATTATTATCACTAATCAAACGTGCCTGTCACCTTGGCCTATTTTGCATAAATTGTACTATAATAATATATAATTTGTTAGCATTAATCTATTCAGTATTTGTCTTTCTTCTTAGTAGAAGGAATGTTTAGAAAGTAGCTTTATAGGTCAATGTATAAAACCTACCTTTTGAGATAGCAAAATTTTTAGAGACCCAATAAAAATATACCCATATACTTATTAATTTTAATTTATGGGCATATCACTTGGATAATAAATAGAATGCTTGAAGGACTAAGGTTCTCTAAGCTTATTTTTAAGTGCTTGGGACTTTATTTAATGTATGTGTAGAACATTGTAATTGATGGTTTTTCTAATATCTTACTGACAGTCAGTTATAAGTATAGAAAGTAAAAGGTATATTTGTTTCTATTAATGATGAAATGACCAATTTAAAAATTGTAATTAATGTTTGTCTTAAGTTATAAATGTAAATTAAGTTTCATAAATTACTACCATCACATTCACATAATTCACATAATATTCTATAAATAAATATTCTATAGAAATTGTTTAAAATAAAGTCTCTAGTTACATCTAGATGCCCTTGTAATTTTTTAATTATGTTGCTTATTTGTTTTCACTATGGATATTAAATTTTGAAGATTGGATAAAGTGAAAGCAAATTAATTTTATGAAATAATTTAAGCAGCAGTTAAAAAAACATTACTAATAAGAAACCTTCCAATACAGAATCGCTAGTTTTGCGAAAACTGTCTTAACAATTTCGTATATTACAGCTGCCGCAGTGACAGTGAGCCTGGTTGACGATGGCAGCTCCAGTAGCCCGCCTCAGGCGCCTCTCATCACGCAACCACTATCTGACTCCGACGACCCTCATGTCAACATACACACATCAGCAATCAAGTCACGGCATTACTGTCAAATTGGCAATTTCGAATCTGACTCGTTCAATGAAAACTTCTCACCCACTAGACCAGCGAATACAAGAAGGAAACGGAGGTTCAAGAAAATGCCTGTGGACTATTCTGATGGGAAACACTCGCCGCCAATTGAAATATTGAGCGTCAGTACGGAAGTATGTTTTTGAATGAAATATGAGCTATTATAGTGTTAGGAGTAGGTCTAACACCCTAAATTCATAAAGTAATATTACTTCTTTGTAGACAATGTGTATCTTGATAATATTTTTTCTCAGTGAAAATAATAATATAGTCATTAATTGAATTGAAATTGTTAAAAAAAGAAAAATTTTGTTCCATCCTCATTTTTAATCCATCAGGCCCCGGAATCACAGACACAGTAGAAAATCTATTGTGTCGCGGTCGGATCTGGCCGTTTGGGGCTCAATGGGTTAATCAAGACAACAATAAATTTTAGCTGTGATAATTTTTGAATTATATAAATGTTTCTTTTCAGCCAAATGCCTTGCCGGCTACAATAACACTTCAAGCACCGCGGCTATCACCTCTTATACATGTGTCAAAACATAAGCAAGAAAGGTCAGTTTTTCATTTCTATTGTGAATATTTACTATTATGAACTTTTACAATACAATCACAATATTCTAAAACAAAACATAACAAGTAGTTGTGATATATTTTCTCTTAATATAAGACAATATTAGACATTGTTTTTTTTTTTACAGAAATGCCTTCTGCGGTAAAAGAAAATGGTCACATCGGGACAAAGGCGATTCTTGCGAAATGAGAGAACGGTCGTTCAGTGGGGGCTGCTCTTCGAAGTCTGTGTTTTTCAAAAACGATTTTAAATCCAGAAAACATGACAGTGAGAAAAAACGAAAAGAGTCTCTATTGCAGCCTGGGAAGATCATTCTGAAATCGCAAAATCCAGACGAAGCCAAACCTGCAAACTTTACAAATACTCCATCGCTGCCGGGCAGTTCTAGTTTCAACTTTGTGTACAAAAACTCTAAAAACGGCACTCCTACTTTATCCAAAATCACTGGTTATAAAATAACTACTGATTTGCCACCATTCTTCAGTCCGTCGTGCAGTAGTAGCGATGGGAAATACAATAGGAAAATCAAAGTACTAAATAAAACACACCCACAGACTTCACTACGAAATCCTTTGAATTTCGATGATAATACTGGGGGAATGGATTGTGGAGACGAAAGTAGTTCACTCAGTAGCAGTGATTCGGATGCAGGTGGGCATAACGGTAGTGACGGGGAAGGTGACGACGAACTTACAGACTGGCCAGGGATCGAAGAACTGAAGGTTTTCAACAAAAGCCTCACCTTTAAATCTTCCAAATCTGTCAACAACAACTTCACGAAATCTATAAGTAACATGCCTCCTCCTAAGAGGCTAAAGAAAGAGTGCGGACAGACAAAAAACTTCTGGGCGGGTTCCAAGAGCAGGTTTAAGAAAAAACGCGCAAAAGTAGACTCGGGAAACGACGATGACGCAATGATGTCCGATTCTAAAACCATTGTCGACGTCGATGACGAAGACTCTAGAGACCCAAAAGATGTTTTACCCCATTCTTCCTTCACAACTTTTAGTGATCTAAAAAACGCCGGGCCATCAGCCACAAATACGGACCAAACGTTTTTTCGGTCATTTCAAGCGTTTCAAGAGAAGAAAGAGGGCAAGGAAGAGTTTGTGTCGACACCGCGAACGAATTTCTCACTTCAGAAAACGTCGTCGAGTGATCTCAACTTGAGCGAGAAGTCGCCGCAAAGTGACCATTATTTTAGCGAACATTCTATGGGAAATAATGCCGTTACAGAAGTTAGAGAGATTCGAGCTGGGTGTAGACGAATACGGGAAGAAAGGCCGGGATTCTTAATACTTAGTGCGGCAAATGAGCAATTGTCTAGATTTCTGCAAGATTCTTGTCAGACTGAGCTAAAACTGCCGAGCCTACAAGACCCAGAGGAGAGGGAAAAGCTAGAGTCGCTCGCGAAACTTTACTCGTTAGAGATGCAAGTGGAGTTGGGACGACCGGTACTGAGGAAGACTAGGTAAGGAGTCTTGTAGTTTTATATTTTAATCTAGACTATTCAAATTAGACTATTAATTTAGTACCTGAAGCAGTTTGTGTGTAGGTCACAAGATAACCAGTCATATACTTTATGAGTGATTCAATTAAATATCGTCATTCACGCGCTTGTCATTAATCAAATAGCAAATACAACCAGATGACTGCGATGTACCCACAAAATTGTAAATATCGAATTAAATATCCATTATAAAGTCTTATTTCCGATTATTCTATTTCAGTAACACAATGCAAGCAGTCCGCGTCGAACACTCGTACCACAATTTTCCCTCCGACCACAAGAGACGTTGTTACGGTGAAGACGCAGACTCCAGTCTAAGCCTAAGCGATCCCAACTCAGTCAGCTCGATCAATGATTTGGAACAAGACTTCGACAAAAACTGTGATACACTCAAGAAAAATGAGAAAAGTGTACATATAACTGATATTAATGACGCTCTGATTGATAAGACGTTGTTACACCATCCGGGAGATTTAGATTAAGCTTATTCTTTCTGGAAAATGGCACAAGGCTTGGAAGGTTTAGGATTGCTGAAGGAAATAAATCATGGAAGAGAAGGACAAACATCTAGAAAAACTTAGAAAATGTGTCTTGTACATTATTAACAAACATTATTATAATGTTTGATTCCAAATGAAAGAGACACAAAAATTGGCTTGTTTGTAATGATATATTGACCTCATAATCGCTTTACGTTAGTAGCGAATATTAATGCTCTATTGGCTTATTTGAGGCTATGAAATACTTAAACAGTTTGGCTTCATTGTACAATGAAACATTTTAAGACAGAAATTCATTGAATTTTACAAAAAATAGTATAATAAATAGTATTTCTCGTTGTTAAAATAATCGGTGATATACTTAAGTGTTAGAGTTTTGATATTTATAATGGAAGTTAAATATCCCGTAGTCGTAGTTTTCCTTACGTGTTATTAATTTTCGACTTTATTTCTAAGAGATAAACGTTGAAATTCAATCATCTGTAAGCAAAGTAATTTTTTATGAAAAATAATTGAACATAATCTTAAATAACTTATATATTATCTACTTAAACTCTTGATTTTTAAAATGTTTATAAGGTTTTACGTAAAATTGTAGAAAAGCGATGTGAATGGGATGTTTCTCCTTTAATTGATAATAATTCCAAATTGATTTACTGTTTGGTATTGGCCAGACTATGGACTAAATACTGATCCCTTTTGAAATTCATAATACGATGTTTAAAGTGCTAAATTATAAAAAAAAAATACAAGAGTATGAAACAATTATGCATGTGCATTGTTTTTTTTGACGTGACAACGTCTTATAATTCGATAGAGCCGGCGGCACGCACGAAAAAACATGAGTCATGCGGCGTTACCTCGCTCTGAGGCGTTCCATGTAAGGCTTGAAGTGCAAGCGAGAGCGCGGAACGAGCGATAAAGAAGCACAATCGGACGTTGTCACGTTCAACTATCGTCAGTAAACCGACTTTACAGACAACCAATTTTTTTAATATGTATTTTATTTTAGCAACATAGCTTAGAGTTGATGACGCATGTTAAACTATTCTCGCCCGAGGAGCAACAATATTAATAAAACAAAGTTCTAGCAACATGTTGATCAACTGTTGCTCTTTGCTTGGCTTTGGAATGATCAGTCTTTTAGTGAGGAAATATAAATTATGTGGCAAAGTTAAAATTAAAATTTTATTTGATTAGGCTCTTAAAATGGATCTCGAATTTGGACATAATATTTAGATTTTTAAAATCTTGAAGCGTAATATTAAGATTGAACCTTTTAGGTTTTTATCTTTTATTTTATTAAGTGTAAGGTATAAAGCAGCAGACGAAAGTTTCATTTAAAACATATCTTAGTTTATTTATGAATATTATATTAACTATTTTATCATAAAAGTATACATTAATTTAATAAAATAAACTTGTTAATAATAAAAGATAGTAGTTACTTGCTTTGCGTTGCATGCATTTTTACAAAACTTTAATTACAATGTTAAAATAGAATTATTTAAAACTGTACGACAATTAACAAAAATAATAACCACATAACGAATTTTGTTAATTAATTTAAATCCTTATTTTAATTAGTGTTAGGGACCAATTTTCTTTGATTTTTGTCTTTATTTTTACGATAACAACCACTAAAAAAATAATTCTTAATGTGATGTTTAACAAACGAATATGTTAGTTTTATAATTTGATTCAACGAATGTATCAAATTTTAATCATTATATCAAATATTTGATGTACAAATAACGATTTGAAGTTATATGAAACACTTAGAAATTAGAATTGCTTCTTTAATAAGGTCCTTAAAAATGATTTGTTCGTAATTTATTAGTTCACTTGGCCCGTTTTTGGTATGTTTATGTTCCTTTAGATTATAGCTCTCTGCATATAATTGTGCCCTTTAAACAGCGAACATTCATTTTTTTTATTTTTGGAGTCAGCAACAAAAAAAAACTAGATTTGGCAACATTTATATGCATGGGCGTAACTAATGTATTGTAAAATACTGCCATATTTTTTTCGAATATATTGTAAATAGTTTATAATGTACCTGTATTTTTTCTGTATTCACCTTATTATTTTGAAACTGTTGAACAATTATAAAATTTAAACCTATACGTACGAGTTTAGATTAGTTTAATGTATCTTTAGAGTTTTCTATATGAATATAATATTATAATGGTTGCATTGATTGAATAAACAATAATACTTAATTATACTTTTTTAAAAAGTTCTGTTTGTTTTTTTTCTTGCCCTTGGTAAGCCTAACCCTAACTGGTAATAGAACAAATGTACTTCTTCATGGATTTTTTTCTTAATGATTACTAACTGGGGTGAAAATAAGTTCAAAAAAAAATATCTACTGAAAAAACGCACACTATACGCAAAGGGACCAGTTATTCTTTTTAAATAGTTACTAAATCGAAAGAACTTATATTATCACTAATTACCACTGCTCAAATTAAGATAAATTTTCTGTTTACAAAAGAAAGTACCTACCTAACTTAGAAGTCATACATTTGGAGTAGTTTACACATCCTTGGCACGTATACGAAATATTTTTTGCATTTTCAAGCCCAGTTTTCAAAATACAGGCTTCAGCCCAGATTTCAGTTAACGTAAGGTGTTGAGTTATTTCGTATGTCATTATGAGTTCAAGAACAGTAATTTTTTACAGCCTTCCTACATTAGCTGCATTTCCTAGTTTATGTATATGAAAATGTTCGTTGATCAAACAAATGATAATTGATGTTTGCCGCCATTACGGCGATTATGAATAAACATCTACAATGACGGCCGATTATACACATTTAGGCTTGCTACTCTCGCAATTTGTTATGTATTAAAGAATGTTAATGGCTGGAGGCACATAACAACAAAAGAATAGAAGAAATTCAAATGCTAAGGTGGATTCATGAGTGGCCTAGCTCAGCGGTCTAAATCGTAACCAAGAGTAGGACAAATATGCGGGTTCGAACCACGCCTCATAATTAATAATAATCAAATATAAGCTAACTTTAATTTTATCAAATAGAAGGAATCAGAATAAAACACGATATTTTTATACACATTTATTCTCAAATAAATTGCAAAATTAACAAATAAAAATCATAACAGTGAGCACCATTACATATCTAATCGTTTGACGATATAAAAATAACAAAAAACTGGCAATATCAGACTTTCCTTGTGATTTTTCAAATGTCTTTAAGAAATTGTGGAATGACATTACATCTCTACTCTTATGGCAAAATCATGAATATTTTTATTATTTAATTAAACATCTAAATTAAATAAAACTTATAACAAATTTATATTTTTGTACTATGTTGATTAAGTCGCACGACTGTTACATAGTTTTTTATTACATTATAAAATTTCCAAAGTATGTCAACCTACCCTCATCATTCCATAAAATACAATCATGCTTTAAAATATTAAGTAAATAACATAAAGCTAACTTTAAATAACAAAGGAAGCCCGCAACAATGAAATACACAATAAATATTAAAAATCATAATATAAGCATATAAAGCTGAATAGAAAAGAGTACATTTTGTGCCTACATCTATTAAAGATTATAACAAAAATATCCCGCGGTATTGCACATCGTATAAACAACAAAAACAAACAAAGACAGCCTTGAGATAATTATAACGGTCTATCTCTATATAATTTTGATTTATATATTCTATTAATATAATTAAATTGACAGATTCATAATTTCATTAAATTTTTATCTAAATAATTTTCATACAACTTGATAATCCTTAAAACAAAACATTTACATACATATTCGTTTAATTTCAAATCACCACATAAATTTAAACTAAAACCGTTCATCGAACCACAGATAATCTATAACTGTGGCATAGACAAACGTCAAATTTGACAGATGTCTCCGACCACAGATTATTTGTGACATAGACAAACGTCAAATTTGACAGTTGATTTATTCCTCAATGGTACAGATAAGGTCATCTCCCTCCAACTTCTGACCGTTTGTAATGGCGACGGTTTTCACTGTACCGGCTTGAGGAGCTTGTACAATCATCTCCATTTTCATGGCCGATAAGACTGCGATGGGCTGGCCTTTGTCTACTTTGTCGCCTTCTTTCACTTTGATTGCTATAAAAAATAAGTTTTTTGATTATAATAAGTTGTTCTTAAACTGAATACATAACCAATGAAATGCTAAATCTTATGTATATTTTAATAACCATTTTAATTTTACTTAACTGTTACTAAGCGATACGATTTGAAAGCGATAGTTGTTAATATAATATTAGTATAAAAGAGGTTAATCTCAATATATAGTATCAAGTTAGAGAATTTATTTGAAACTCAATATAGCTTTTTATAAAATATTTCTTTATATTTTAATTCTTTTTGAGTGCAGAATAATCTATGACTCTATTTTAGTTGTAAAATTAATAAATCTCAACTTACTTAGTACTGTTCCAGGCATAGGCGCTCCGACTTGACTCTTGTCACCTTTCACCGCTTTAGGATGGATTTTCATGTCCTTTAAAAAAACATGAAACATATTAACAGACTTTGTTTGAAAAACATTACAATTTTTTTGTGACCTTTACTCAACGTTTCTACATTTATCTGTATGCACAACATTATAAAATTTGTTTAGTTATTTAGCTCTATAATACCAGCTTTTATATTCAAAACACTGAATGAAATTACAAAATTTACTGTCTATTTATTTTTTACGAGATTTTAATGGGAATTTTTTATGATTTGTTTTTTTTTTTCAATTTGCCACACATTCACATATTACATCTATCATACATCTAAAAAAACCATTTAAAAACTAAGTATTTACCTGGCTAGCCTTCTCATCTCTAATAAACACAGATCGCAATTGACCATTGAGCTCGAAGAACACTTCCCTCTCTCCCGCGGCGGTCATTTCCTCAGAAACCGCTACCGTCCTTATGTCTAGTGTCTTTCCACGCTCGATCTTTACTTCTATCGTATCGCCGACCTGCAAATGCATATTATATAAATATAAATCTCGTGTCACAATGTTTGTCCTCAATGGACTCCTAAACCACTTAACCGATTATAATAAAATTCGCACACCATGTGCAGTTCGATCCAACTTGAGAGATAGGATAGTTTAAACATGTAGGTACCACGGGCGAAGCCGGGGCGGACCACTAGTGCATATATAAGTTAGATATTTTAAATTCATGATTATTTTATACAAGTTATTTTCTATATTAACAGCTACTTAGGTCAATGTTGCCAGAGTAATCCAGTATATATAGGTATTTTATGTAACAATAATATTATTAACTAAAAGGGAAACAAATTCGATATGTTCAGTAAAAATAATTTTATTTTTTAGTTTGTAATCTATGTACGTTACATTTGTCATAATAAAGCCCTGAAATTGACAAAGGGCACAAAAATGTATGATTTCACATTTTTCATTGTTTTTTTTTTGCATAAAAAAGCAACTGATTGCAATAGCAACTGATGCCTTCTTGTCTTACTCCATAAAAAATAAAAGAACGTCTGCGGTATGCGTTTTCTCAAAAAGATTCAGAAAAAAAATTATATGAATTTCTGGACAAAACAAACAAATTTAATTTCATTATTTTCTCTTGTCCCAATTAATTTCTTACCGTAGGTCCAACAAGGAAGGTCTTAGTGTCCAGATGTTTGACGGGCCCGTACTTATCGCGGATACGGAAGTAATCGTTCGCAACTTGCGGGTACATGGCTGCCGACATTACGTCTTGGTCGTTTACCTGTAAAGTTATTTAGTAAATTAATTAAGTTACATGTAAATATCTATTAATTTCTACCAGTGATAAATTGTAAAACTATGTTATGATGATACAAGAGCACTGAGAATAAATCTAATTAAATAAATGTCTTGAGTTTGTTCGAACAAGTTTTTGATACTATGGAAATATTTTGACTACCTTTAAACCAATTAAATAACTATAAAAACATTCGAAAGATAACTAAACTATAAAATGATTTTTAAAATACTTGGCAACGATTTTATGTAAATAAAAACAAAATAATCTTACATCAGGATATGTTTCTTGGATGTCCTTCTTCAGTTTG
>CAJQZM010036043.1:7268-19176 GCA_907164665.1 Colias nastes | reverse complement strand
GTGCTTTGCGAATTTAGGGTTTTTTAGTGTCGATTTCTACTGGCCTAAGCAGAAGATACTTTCCTACCAAAGTTATCATGAGTTTCATTTTCAATTTCATTAATGCTATAGCATTATTATTATGTATTCATTTCATCAAATATGAATTTGAAAAAAAAACATCTTTAAGGCATCATTGTAGCATTGTAAAACATGTGAATCAAGTCCCTCCTCGTAATTAGAATTTTTTAACGATTTTTTTTAAATGCCAATGTAACGTTTATGTAAGTATTTCAATTGCAAAAAAATGTTGTTACTAAGAACATTAAAACCTCTAATCTAATATTATTTATTTAAATAATGTTGCATAATATGTGATAACAATTAGTGATTAGGTGTAGAAAAATAATAAAAAAAATTCTAAACATGTTAACTTTATGAGCAGGGAATAAGATGATTGTTTCTTATCTCAAATTAATGCTATGTTGATAATTATTATTATTTAATATGCAACTTTTATCAGAAGTCACTATATCACATCATGATCATTAAAAATATGGAGGTATCATCACTATCATCCTCTTTCTATAACTACAACAAAAACCAACTGTTCCCTATGGTTTTACCCACATTGCTCTGTTCCTATTGGTCTTAATGTGATATTAGCCTTCCTCAATAAATGGGCTAGTTTCTGCAATTAGTGCGTACAACAATAAAAAATGAAGCTGATATTATACAGGTATAGATATATCTTTAAATATTGTCCATTTGTATAAATTGTAAACCTTTTAAAAAATCCTAACACAACATGCAACAATTATGTAAGTGTTATTTATCCTAACCTGATTATGGTGTTATATTCAACACATTACATAAACTTCTATTATTTGAAATCTATACTAATATTATAAAGCTGAAGAGTTTGTTTGTTTGAACGCGCTAATGTCAGGAACGACTGGTCCGATTTGAAAAATTCTTTCGGTGTTAGATAGCGCAATTATCGAGGAAGGCTATAGGCTATATATCATCTCCCTGCGACAGGAGCAGAGCACTGTGGGTAAAACTACGGAGCACAGCTAGTCCTACATATAAAATATACCTATCAGACACTAAATAGAGACTTGTATACTTTAATTCTGTCATAATGTGGTATGTATTTAAAATAATGAAAGAAGAATAGACAGTCACAAATAGATAGAGGACAATATTTAATCATAAGGTGTCCCAAAAACTACTAAAAACAGATCATACCTTGACCCTCGCAAGTAATCTGTATAGATCTTCCACTTCATCATTATCTGTTGGCTTATAATTCCTTCCTTGGTCAACGGCTACACCAGATATTGCCTCTCTGTACAACGGTAGATCCATAGCCTCAGCGTATAGCTCAATGCCTTGGTGGCCAACTGTTTGGTACATATAGCAGTCCAATTCATCTAAAACATATTTTGCAATAAGTTGATTTATAATTCATATGAAACAATATGCATGAAACCTCAATTTATGATATTAAATTGAGATAAATTAGCATTTATCTCGTCAGTGTAGTTCGTTTATAGAGATCCAGCTGTTATCATCATTCTAATTATTTACATAGCAAATTGTTGTTTTATGTATGACGACAACGTCAATTTATGAAATATGATATATATAATTATGTATGGTTGAGCGTGACAGTAATAACCTTTATGGAGAGGTTGGAGGTTGGCCAGTGCTACGATCGTGTGGCCGGCACCAACGCACTGCATCATGTTGTAGCAGCTATCCTTGCCACCGCTGATCAATGCAACCGTCCTCATTTTTGCGTCCTTGTTTTATTCACCAATACAAAACCAACATAGGTTACATAACTTTATCACTATTTTGTGCAAAACAATAAGACCTGACAATGCGGTTTTGTTCACGACATCACCATTGTTTCTACGATTATGTTTATTAATATTGTTATAAAGCTAACATATCTGTTAGCCCTTTTTAAATACGTGGAGGGACATTATCTTTATCTATTTTGATAACATTATTCAAAAGAAATAATGAAAAATCTTGACCCTCACGTTCTATAGCGATTATGAATCGAGAAATGACAATGAATGACAATCACGACAATAATGTGAAATGTATGTCATATAGGTATCCACAATGCCAGTGACACATTCACATTAACATGGATATTAGTTGTCATTTGTCAATTATTGTCATAATGACGTCTTATCGGTCAGCAGGTTCCGATATACACTGAGAACCTATGCTGCGAACCAACTGCGAACATACTATAATCACAGAATACAATATAATAGTAGCTAAACGCTACTATAATTTTAAAACGAAACAAATACGGAACGCTTTGCACTTACTCCGTGTTTTCCAATTACAGCACTAGAGCGCATTATGCGGCATAATGCTTAACGTTGAATGTTCCAACTACAGCAACGCTTCGCACAATCGAGCACTCTTAAAAGTAATGCGCGTGAATTGATGCGTGCAATCGATTTATCGTTAGTAATTATTAATTGTTGGAAAAAAATTTAAAGCTTTCGTTTCATTGTAGTTTTTTCGAAATAATCAAAGTCAATTCAAATTGTGTTAAAAAAATAAATATAAGTATGGATGAAGGTACAAACATTGAAAAAAATGTTAATGAAATAATCAAAATCCAAATTACTTAAAATAACCGTAAATATTTTTCAACCAATTATTGTTTAAATTGTTTAATTGTTTAAAACAGCCACTGTAAGCCGAGAGAGTGGTTGCATCAGGTTGCATCCACACGTCGCGTCGTAACATACCCATAAGGGTGCTTTTCGAAAATGTAATAGATATGCTATGAAACTATGTGACCGTTTCCACCTAAGGTTTCCACCAATGCTGCTATGTAGCGGTGCGAGCACAGAACAGTTAAAACAAATAGAAGTGCTATAATGTCATAATTAGTATGAAAACAACTGTCGCCAAACCTACACATTTAAACCGATAGCTAAACAGTACACTATGCATTATTTTAAATCTTAGAACTGCCGTAGGTTTGAATTATCGGTGGCTTTTGTTAGAGTGCTTAAATGCTGTCGGCATCCAGTTAACTCGTCTAGTTGCATTATCCATTTCTCTTTTAGGCCTCTTTGGGAAATCTAAACTAATATTATAAAGCTGATGAGTTTGTTTGAACGCACTATCTCAGGAACTACTGGTCCGATTTGAAAAATTCTTTCGGTGTTAGATAGCACATTTATCGAGGAAAGCTATAGGCTATAATATATCATCACGCTAAGACCACAGATTAAGTATTAGTTACGCCAAGACCAACAGGAGCGGATCAATGCGGGTGAAACCGCGGAGCACAGCTAATCTATAAATTAATTGTACAAATGAAAGCTAAACAAAAATAAAATAAAATTTTATATTTATTTGTTTGTCTTTTTTAAAGTATCGATACTAACGATATGCGCCACATTATCACTGAAACGAAATTCGTTTGTTTTTTTTTCAATAATATTCCAGAAAGTCTTGTTTGCTCTTTAATCTATAATAGTACTAATTTCTTATGTATTAAGGTTAATTTTGACTAGATATTTTTATAAATTTGGCTCCCGCAATTTTTAAGCTATTGCATAGCTTCTATCGCGGGCCTTGAGCGTGGGGACCAAATCGAGAAATTCCGTAACGAAAAAACCTCACGCTCCCCACTCCGGCGGGCTTGGAGGTGTGGCTTGAAGGCATGCTATGCAATAGCTTTACCGCGGCAGTCCCCGAGTGCCACACGTCTTTTTTTTTTTTAGTTTTAAATTTTTATTGCCATATCGTTTATATAGTTCATGGTTTGTTGTTCGTTCGTTAATTGTTTATTAACAATAAATAAAATAAAAATATACTGTTTGGTTGGCCCCCCCATTCAAAGTTATTAATATTTTTTTCCATTATTACTTTATAAAGATTTATTATCGTTTGTTCTTCAATAAATAACGTTTGTTCGAACATTTAATTGCCGTTTTATTGGATAACAAACGAATCCAAACGTAGCATAACACATCTCTGGTGGAAAAGCACCCTAATAGAATAGATTAGTTGGTACCTTCACAACATGACCTTCTCCTGTGCCTTCTCCATATATTGTAGATGTTTAAAAAAAGGAAATATTATGATTGAAAAAGATTACGGTTTTAGAAGGAAATGCCCTTGATATTATGTATAATCTGAACATTTCTTCTTTCTTCCTACACTACCTTCAGTTTTCCTTCGTTACTCTGTTTTGTTCGCAATGCCTTGGCAATGCCTATAATAGGGAATACAATTTTAGTGCTCGTTTGTCTGATCACTGATATTTAAAGTTTAAACGGCTAAGTGTGCGATTACGAGTATAAATCTATTTGCTAATGAGCGTTCTCGTGTGTTCGGAAGCCTTTCGGAAGCGCAAGTGAATAAAATTAGTGAACTTGCGCTCGCTCCATAGGGCGTGGTTACATGATTCAACCATGATTCAACCCAATAAATGCTAAAAAGTGTTTATGAATAGAGAAAATCTGTACCCTTTGCTGTTACATACCCTCTACACTACTCGCGAAGTTGAACGAGGTTAGACGAATACCGTAAGATGGGGTTATTTAGAACTCGCGAGGCTATTTGAAATTTACGAAAAAAAAGTTTTGATCGTGTTGATATTTATATCTGAGAACAGTAGGAATTATATTTTACCATCTGGCAATACAGTGGCAACTAATGTCAATGTCACACAGGAATTTTGAAAGGTAACGGCTTTCTAAGTGGTTCAAATCGTAATTTAAAAAAGCGTTGTGTTTTGAGTGTATTTCGTGCCTGGATAACTTTCGTCTGAAACCCAAAATCTAGACAGGTATGTAAGGATTTGACTAAACTAAGTAATAGTGTGTTTTATGCGCTTTTAAGTGTTTCTATTTGCTCGTTTCTACCTTTTTCGAGCTGGCATATATTTAGATTTTTCTAAATGGGGCTATTTGGTTTCTGTTTCGGGGTTAATTAGAACGAAGTTTCAAATAGCCCCTTTAAAGCTTGTTATACATTGCCAAGGAATTTTATCATAGTTCCAAATAGTCCCAATTGCGAATTTTGGGTATGTTAAGGGCAAGACATTTCTCGCATAGGTAGGTATGTACTCACAAAATAATTTACCTGTACTGCACTGTATGAAATTAAAAAACATTTCCTACATGTTTATTGTTTAATTTACACCTGAATGATCTTAGTTATTCTTTAGATTCCTTTTTTTCGTTCTATACACTTTTATTTATTTACGATAATATTAAACGCAATTGCATGCGTCCGCGTATTTATTTAATGGAATAATGCGTCGGAATTACATAGGAAAAAATATATTTTTTATAATGTTCATTTATTTGCTACAGATCAACTTTAATATGGTGCGGACCTACCAACGAAAGTTTACTAACTCGCGCAACGGTCACAAATACATAAGTATGTAGGTATATTTAACATTTCGAAATCAGTGTGACTAAATAGTACCTAAATACCATAATTTGTAGAAGAAGAATAAATATTGTGATTGACTCAAGTTGTTTTATTTTAATACATAATATAAACATTTCATAAAATAATCACGTCACTGTATATACACAGCTAACTCATTTTGCGCAATACATTTTTATTTGAAACAAGCTGTCCAGCGCGGCTTCACCCACGTAATTTTGCTTGCAAATTTCTTATACTTTTCTTTCATAAAAACCTTTTCTTGACAAGAACAAACGCAAAAACAATAATTGCGAAATCGGTTCAGCCTTTCTCGAGTTTTGATCTTAGCAACACATTAAGCAATGCATTTTTATTTACATAGATAGATCGTACTTGCCCTTAAATATTCCAAATATAGCTTCACTTTCATTTACAATACCTTTGATATATTAACATTACATTCCAAATAACCCCAAAGAAGCCATAGATCTCTTAGTGAATAAATATTCCGTTGTTATTTTTGGCTTGTCTGTGGCATATAGAGAGCTAAATTAAGGTGAAATGAAGGCCACATCTAACCCTATAACTTTTCCAAATATAGCTCACTGACTTTAATTTGACACAACTAAAAAAAAAAGAAAAACCGAGGCAAAAAAGTGAGATTACAAATAACCCCATTGATGCGATATTTGGAATAGCAACAATAAAGTATTATATCTTAAAATATATTTACAGAAAGTATACTACGATCATTATTATTTATAGTTTGTTGTGTAATCTACTAAAAAAAAAATATTTCATATCATTTGAGTTAGAATTTTATTTATAAACACCTGTTTGACGAAAAAAGTGTTTTAATTAGCCCCATTTTACGGTAGAATAATGTAGAGAGGCAGTTCGGCTTACTTCGTCCAACTTTACCTCGCCTCGGCCGACTTCCATTTGTTGTCGGTTTTTGCGCCCGAGTCAAAGGGCACGAAGTTACCCGAAGTGCGTTCTGAATATGAACGTATGCGCTCCTCGCGAAGTTGAACGAGTGTGTAGTGTAGCACCGCGGACTTCGGCCGAGTACTTCGCCGAGGAACTTCGCGAGTAGTGTAGAGGAGGCATTATAATCTACTGCTCATCAAAAACAGCGAAATCGTTGTTTGATTTCTGTAAGATAAATTCGTTTATTTTTGAACGGGGAAAATTATTTCTACTGTTATGGTAAATAACGCCATCTGGTAGACTAATATCAAAACAACATTTTTGAAGATATCAAATTATAAATAGTTGATATTTAATACTTACATGTATGTTTAAAATGAACACCAGATAAAGTTATACTTTTATAGTGGTTCCATTATTATTTAGGTTTATAGTGAGAGACAATAACAGGGCAATTAAAATTTTGAATATAACTCGGATCATTCATAAACGTCTGTATAGTAATAATTGCCATTCTAAAATAAAAGTAACTCGATAAAACAAATGTATTAAAAACAATAAAAATGTAAAAGTAGTCCAGTTTTATCACATTTAAATTATTATGTGACTTTCCATGTTCACGAAACTTTTTACATTGTTTTTTTAAATTAGGAAAAGTGAATGCGGAACTTACAGACGCCATCAAAAGACTCATTGCAGTCCGAAGCTGGTTTGTCAAAGTATTGATGCGGTGGTTTGAATCACGTTTGAATTGAAGTGCGAAGCTTCGCATTTCTTATTAATTGTCCTTTGTTTTTACTTATAGCATCGTAATAGATGAGTGTTGTTTTTAAGTGTGTAATACATAAGTGATTTTTGTGATATTAAGTGTTGAACGTGACAACCATGGTCTTAGCTGAGAGAAATAATGATGTTCGTAACGGGAAGCGTTCGAGAGGACCAAGCCCTAATGGGCACGGAAGTCCAGATTCAAGTTCCGAAGAAGAGAATGGTAAGACTTCCACCTTAGTGTTTTAAAAGAACAGTCTTCTATTTTTCATTTATGCATGACAGAAGTGACTATCTCCTAGACATAAATTACTAACCACTTGTTTACCTCGAGTGAACAGCTTGATTTATGCGCCGCTATAAAACGTCATACTTACAGCGAACTCATATCATGCTTTATTTTTTATGCTTTCATCATTCGCCTTCATGCTGCTCTTCATCTCGTCAATCATCATGTAAACAAAACCAAGCAGTAGTGCCATTTGCAGCTGAGAAAATAAGAGTTGGACGAGACTATCAGGCCGTGTGTCCTGAGCTAGAGCCAGTGGAACAAAGAAAACCTGATCAAATATCAGATAGAGCTTTATTGGTGTGGTCCCCAACATCTGATATATCTGACACTAAGTGTAAGTTATTCTAACATGTAATACTTAAATATTCTTATTCTGTAAAATATTATGGGGTCATTATTAATTGATTATTTTTAGTGGATGAATACATAACCACAGCAAAAGAAAAATATGGATATAATGGGGAGCAAGCACTAGGTATGCTGTTTTGGCACAAGCATGATCTCAGCAGGGCATCTATGGACTTGGCAAACTTTACACCTTTCCCTGATGAATGGACAGTTGAAGATAAGGTCCTGTTTGAGCAAGCTTTCCAGTTTCATGGAAAAAGTTTTCATAGGATACGACAGATGGTTTGTATCTAACATTATATTTTGTATGTTTATTTATAGTTTATATTTTATAATAATTAAATTGTATTAGTTGCCAGATAAATCGATAGCCTCATTGGTTAAATACTACTACTCATGGAAAAAGACAAGAGCAAGAACTTCATTGATGGATGTAGTCAGTGATGGGCGAAACGCTACAGCATCTGGTACTGGTAAAAAAGATTCCACGGCTAATTCAGAACCTGGTGGCTCAGATAAAGATTCTGACAACGATGAAAAGGTATGTGTTTTGCCATAATCATGCTTGTTTCCTGTATGTTTTGTTTGTAAATCTACCCATTTTTATAGGAAACTGAATTATTTTAATAATCTGTGTATCTGGATTGTCCAATAAATAATAATGTTATATAGTTTGTATTAACACTATTGCAATTGTTTGGTAAATAGAAATGCAGAGTAGATAACATCTGAGCTAATTTTTAATTACATGTAGTAACATTAATGCAAATTGTCAAAATTTTAATCTACATGAAGTTGAAATTATTATCATGTCTCAAGTGAATCATCAAAATTTTTTGTAAATTTTTTGATCAATATTTTTTGTAGTTTAGGACTCTGCATATGTGAGGTTGAGTGTAGTTTGATCATGAGATATTTTGATTTATTTAATTATAATAAGATGGATACAATTTGTATTGGCGATGACAGAAGTGGACTTACCATCGAGGTATTGTCCGCGGAGGCAAGTCCCATCCGTCGGGAGGGCCTTCGCTACGCACCGGCCAACAAGCCGAGGTGGGTGTTCCCACAAGTATGAATAATGTTGATTGGATGTTAAATGTCTTCTTCCATTTCCACACTTCATCTATTTAATGGTGTGTTATTTTGATGTTATTGTATTGAAATTGTTCGTCTCAACCCCAAAGCAAGTCATACTCCATATAATTTTTGTATTTTATTTTATCATGTAATCCTCATTATTTTCTGTTAAAATATCATGGTAGTGTTATGAGTAATACATTTTTTTGTTTCAATGTTTTCATTATAATTTGTATGTCATTGTTTTCGCACATAGCTTTAGTTATTTGAACAAAGAATACTTTTTATCAAAAGTTCTTATAATCAAAACAAAATGTTTTTAATTTCTTATAGATGTGGTTGAATCTGAATATAAGAATAAATTAAAATTCAACTGAGAACTAAAATAATTTTTTACATGTATATTGTAAGTCACAATGTTGCCTAAAGTCTAAACAGCAAACATTCAGAAATTTTTCTGAAAGAAGATAGCTCAATATCCTGCTTGTACTTAAGCAGCATAATATAGTAATTCAATACAAAAATTTTAGTTACTATTTATGAATATTCTTTTTAATCATTCCAGTTATAATATTGCTTTTTATCTGACCTTATTTACATTGAATTTTAATGATTATATGAACAATTTACATATTAAGTATCTGCTGATATCATACTGTGTTTGTTCAAATATCTCATCAAATAATTTCATTTTTAGTTTTTTTTTTCGCTGGCTTATTGATTCTGCTTCCTTAAGTTTAACTGCTCTGCATTTTTATCTACAAACTATGTCTACAGCCATATTCATGTATTAATATTTAAACATGTTTATAAAAAAAATCATCAAGATGTGGGAAATGTGATACCTCTATTTTGCACTATATCATGCATAAAGCAGGTGTGTTCAAATCATTCAATAAGTGCACAATAACAATCTCACACATCGTGATTCGTGACTATTGAATATTATGTGTATTGCATGAAATCCAATGCTCTAATATATGTATGTAATGAAGTAATAAGTATTAACATTCCTTATTAAATTTTTGTTTTTCCAATCCTAATCCTTCTTATCTACCCTTCCCCGCATGCTTCCTTTAACAGACCCTTGGATTTGTTCTAAATGTGTGCAGAATATTTTTGATATTCTAATGGGTTTTTAAATGAAGTATGTGAGGAGTCATGGTTATAGATTGTGGAGGATAGTAAAGTGTTGAATTGGGGTTTAGGGCGACGGCGGTGAGGGTGCGGGCAAATGGTGTACCGTATGCGGCATTCTTTGCTCCCAGACAACGCCGCACAACTCGCAGAAACTTTGCCAGGCATGCCTCGTGCACGCCAGGTCGGTAACTAAACTCATTTGTAAAATCAAGTTTGCGCTCATAATTCGCCTCGGATACAAGTTTTGCATCGAATCAGGCCACGTAACATCGAACCGATGACACCGTACCGGTGTAGGTCGATTCAGTTTTATATCCGAATTAAAGCTCTCATAAAAATAAAAGTTGCGTCTTGTCGAGGCGTCGTATGAGTCCCGTAATCTATAGAAAATTTTTGCATGTCTTTCATTAAAAATAGAGCCTGCTTTTCACGTCGGGCCAAACGACTCCAGCTCGGGCGCCCCCCGACGTGTGAAGGGAACGGGCGGCACTAGAGTTCGCTTTCGTAGCCAGTTTGGTTTCCGTAGAAGGTTAGGTCAGGTTTGGGCGCTTGGCCCGACGTGAAGAGGGGCGCAGGCACATGTTGACGTGGCGATGATGTGACAGACGCACGGGCAGCATGAGGCCCCTGTGCGGGCCGGCCGGGCGGCGCGGGCCGGGCGCCAAGCGGGTGCGCTACAAGCACCGCTTGCCGCGCGGCATTTACATCAACCACGACGATCTGGTCGCCATGGCGACGGGCCCGCAGCCCGGCGACCCGCCGCAGCCCGGCCTCGTTAACCAGGGCGAAGCGATGCTCAAGTCGATGGACAGAGAGATTATATCACTAAAGCGACAAGTAAGACGCGATACGCCAAATCCTATTAGTAACTCATACATTTACGCCTTTAACATTATGTACCAGTGTGGAGAGGTCGTTTCGCATTGTCTAATACTTTAGGTATTACGATATTCTGCACACATGCCTTGTATTTATTATTTTTGTTTATCCGCTTAAATGCATCTAGTTAAGTCCCGGCTGCGATCTCTTATTTTGGATAATCCAGATATGCACATATCCTTATTTTTCATCATAGTGGTTTTATTTTCGATAAAATTATTTCAACGCGTTGCAATCGTCGTAATAACGTTCGTAATTGTAGGTGCAACAAAATAAGCAGCAGTTAAGTGCGATGAAACGCAAAGTCGGCGACACTGGAGTGGAAGAATACAGGCCTGGTGAACCACCAGCTAAAATCAACTCTCGCTGGACAAATGAGGAATTGCTGATGGCCGTCACAGCTGTTCGGAAATATGGTACGTTTTAGTTTATTTCCTATTGACTTTAATAATCACTAAAACAAGTCTAAATATTATTTAAATATATAATTTATTTATCTCGTTTTATATTTCATTATAAAACGAGATAAATAATTCATTTTATTTTCTCTTATTATACCATTCATAATTATTAGTATAATTAATTGCTTTTAGATAGTAGTGAAAGTAAGTAGAATAAGTTTTGTTACGTGTATGTATATCCTTACGAATATTTTAAATGCGAAAGTGTGTTTTCTTGTTTCTCTTTTTTTCACATTGCAATGAGCGATATTTTGATATGATTTTTATGTCTGGAGATATTAAGAAGGCTAGAGCGATAAAGCTTATTTTTAAGGGAAGGATTACAAATTTCATTCATTCATTCAAAAAAAAAATACTCATTAAAACAGGCAAATACTCCCAAGCGATAGCCGAGATGCTCGGCAAGGCTTTATTCCTAGTGAAAAATTGAAATGAATTAACAAATCAAACTGCTTTAAACAGGTAAAGATTTCCAAGCCATAGCGGAGATGCTGGGCACGAAGACGGAGGCGCACGTGCGCACGTTCTTCATCTCGTACCGCCGCCGGTACAACCTCGACGCGGTGCTGCGCGAGCACGAGGCCGACCGCGGCGC
>CAJQZM010036041.1:40030-57473 GCA_907164665.1 Colias nastes | reverse complement strand
CATATAGAGGGTAACTTGGATTAACACATAGGATAGTTTTTATCCCGAAAATCCCACGGGAACGGGAACTATGCGGGTTTTCCTTTGCAAACGCGGGCGAAGCCGCGGGCGGAAATCTAGTTAAACTATATGTGTTTCTCCTCTGAAAAAGATGAGACTTTATTTTAATATTTGCACATTTAACATACGTATAACTTTTACATTAACAATTAACAATATAAAGTTACAACACTTACACACAAATTAAACACTTCAACAAATATTATAACAATAATAACAAATAATAACAACAATCAACAAATACAAAATTTAACAATTACGTAATAATTATAACTTTTGAATGAAATGTGTGCTTTATGTTCTAAGGCTAAGCGCGCACCACGATTTTAATTTTTGCGACACGATTTCAAAATCGCGCTGTAGAAAATCGCAGAGAGTACGGTGCGCGCACAGCGATAATTTAATAGTGATCATTACTCACTTTCATCATTGATTTCGTAAAAGTTGCTTGTCTTTATTTACTACTTCGGAGGATAAGAAAAAAAAAAGAAAAGCAAAATGTGACAAATCACAATTTTAAAATCGCTGCGATTATTTAATCGCATGTGCGCGCATTGTCATATTAACTCATACGTTGTATTTCTGCGATAAAATAATCACGCTGCATAAAATCGTGGTGCGCGCTTAGCCTTACGGTACCAAGCGACCTTCAAGCGACTGACGAAAGACTGCACGTGGCACCTGCGGACAGCGTAAACTGGTTTATTCTGGTTTTGTGCGTGTTTCCACTTTCAACTATCAAGTGACGATTTATTTATTTGTTTTGTTTCGTAATTATTATGGTCAAATATTAATAACGAAACAAATTATTATGGACACGATATTTTATTGTTTACGGTAGTCGTCTTGTCGTTTACTCAAGGACGTGAAATTGAATGATAATTATATTTTTTTTTTATAAAGTCAAAACCATTTTCTTTCAAATAAAAACTTGTTTTTATTGAAAACAAAAATCAGAGTGTTGCTAGGAATAAGTATAAAATTAAATAGTAATGTTAGGATATCGAAACATTTTTGTATTTTTAAACGATATAGTGGAAACGCGCTCTAAGATCTGAGTAATATACACACCACTACATAATATGCAAAAATTTCTCCAAGCTAATTTACCTTGTACTAATATTATACTAATGTTGTACTAATATTATAAATGTGAAAGTAACTCTGTCTGTCTGTCTGTTACTCAATCACGCCTACTGAACCAATTTGCATGAAATTTGGTATAGAGATATTTTGATACCCGAGAAAGGACATAGGATAGGTTTTATCCCGGAAATCCCACGGGAACGGAAACTATGCGGGTTTTTCTTTGACTGCGCGGGCGATGCCGCGGGCGGAAAGCTAGTATATAATATCTACACAACAATATAACATTCATTCAAATCATACAAACAAACATACATAAACAAACAGACAGATTTTTTTACGGATTCGTGCTCTATACTGTTTCCCTAATAGGTATTGTTTTTTTGAATATATTACATACGTATACACTTTTTTTACTGTTTTATTATATGTATAGATTATCATCAATAATTATAAATAAAAAATAATAATGAATTATCATATTACATAATATTTCAACTTCACTGTTTTATATAATTATTTCATTAATATACTACCGAAAATACGCGTTGAACGAGCGAAGAATATTGTGTTTAATTTAGCGTCCGATGAACTTTACGTGTACGATGAGCCGGGTGTATGATGGAAGAATGATTGCGCGCGGCATGGCGCGCTATGGCCCCGCCCATTAAACTATAGAAATTCTCTGGCTTTATGCGCCCTCTTAAGAAGCCGTAGAACAAAGGCTGGCGCCAAAGGCTTGGACCATTATTATGGAATAAGTCCCTATTACGTCGATTGATCAGGCTCGGGGAAACAGAGCCTTTGTGAGCAGGATGAAATAGGAGTCAACTCATCTATATACCTAGCTGAGATTAATCATCCCCGCAGTCTCGAAATAAGAGCCGAAAACAAACATATTTGGTATGTGTTAGTTTATGTGCCGCAATATAATACCTGCCCAGATAATTTTGTTCACGTTGGTAACACAATGAAAATTATATACCAAGCACCAAATATTACAACATGTTTACAACACGCTCGTGTGTTGCGGTGTGCGTTGAACGAGCGCGGCGCGTGATGGGCTTAATACAAAAAGACTTTAAACTTCATGAAATCACTGGATGCCGAATTTCAAAAGCGTTACGAGAAAATTTAATCGCACGAATGCCGAGTTCAAACGTGCTACAAAGGGAAGTTAATATTTAATTGAGCCGCGACGCGACGTACAAATGCTTTTTATTTAAATCTCATCAATTCATCATTACTGTTGTGCGTTTACTTTATCAGTGCATATTAATGTCAAATTATGATTAATGCGAAAGGTTGTGAAGACGGATGTATTAAAGTTGACGGCTATACGAAATCGATAAGTCCTCTACCACTTCAATTCGAAAACACAAAAATATATGTATATTATAAATACATATATATCGATACTTAGAATAAAATCGTAGGAAAGTCAAAACTGTAGGTACATTGAATATTTTTGAAAAGAATACTTCGGGCGTGATCTACAATCGTTACCGAAGCTAAAAATATAGTTTTTATAATTTTTGTCTGTTTGTCTGTATGTATGTCCGGGCTAAACTCAAAAAGTACTGCATGAATTTACTTCAAATTTGATACAGATACAGAGATAGCTTGAGACCTGAGGAAGCACATAGGATAGGTTTTATCTCGGAAATCCCACGGGAACGGGAACCATGGGGGTATTTTTTTGACTACGCGGGCGAAGCCGCTGGGGGAAAGCTAGTTTGGAAATAAATATTTAGTTCTATGGCTACCGGCGTTTGATAAAATAATACATTATCAATTATTATCTACATTACTAATATTCCCTTATAGCTCTACGTAGTTTAAGGGCGGCTTGCGCACAGTTTAAGAGCGACGTAAACGCATTTAGTCTGCTAATTATAATTAGAGTCTTGCACAACAAAAATTTAGGCACTAATCACGTTTAACGAACTGTCAAAGTTAAATACCCAAAGATGGCTATTTAGCGTCGCTAAATACGTTTAGTAGTCAATCGCGCGTCATCATTTTGAGGTTATAGAAGTTTACTATTATTTTATAAAAGATTTAAGAGTTCGGTAGGAAGTTTGTAAGATGGATTTGTGGGAATTGTATTCTGACGACAATATCTGTCGGTCGGCAATATCTGTTCTTCTTTTGTAAAATTAGGCCCCCGGGCCCTAGAAGAAACACTTTTGTTTGCCATGGTAATTATCACTGAACTCAAAACTAAAACAATAATATCAATAAAAAATACCACGAGAAATAGCACGAGAACACTTCACAAATCACAACAAACTTTGTGTGACTTGACACTTGACAGCTCGGTTGACTTCATGTGACAGTTGAAAGCTCGTCGGTCCATTTCACGATTTTTTTTTTAAGAAATGCAACCATTTTGCTCTAAGTCAAGTGTACAACGCACGAAAACGTAAAAAGGAACGCAAGAAACTGCTTTACCGACTCCCTAACTACGATTAGTTAAATTACCATCCAAACGGACATGGGCAAGACCTTTTTAATTGTATTTAGGCTAAACATATTTAGCAAGATAAACGCATTTAACTAAATTCTGTTTAGACCAAATGTTGCGCAAGCCGCCCTAAGACTCATACACATTCGTTAAGGTGGATGTTCCGACCGTCCCTCCATACATTTTTGATTACCTCTAAACACTTAACACAGACACTATTTCTTTAAAACTAATCATTTTATCACTTCTCTATAATGAAATGTGTGCGCGTTCGACCTTTTTAATCAATAATTTACAATATTTACTTAGAAAAACAACAGTAAAATACCGGAACAATTTGACACTTCTACAGTAGTGTGCGTGACTTTTGCCAAGCGAAACACGACATAAAGCACGACATCTAGCGCATAGACTATATACTTATTACAGATCTAGCGCGTCAATGTCTAAACGAAAGGCGATGTTTAGACATTGACGCGCTAGATGTCGTGCATTCGCGTTCGTTATCTTATACATAATGAGCATAATTCTAATAAATCAAAGTTCTGTGTAAAAATTGAGTAATTTCATTTCCAATCGTTCAAAGAAAATAACAATAAAATAAAATAAAACTAATGACCTTAGAAACTATGTTTTTTTTTGTAAACAATTTATTACTCATTATTGTTCGTCCGTCGTAGGTCTGTAAACTGTATTGTACACTGAAGGTAAATGGTACTGTAGGTACTTTAGTTCGGCGTCGTCGTCCGCGTCGGCTTGATATAAAATTACATTCTTGATTTCATTGACACGCGCTATGATTTGCGCGCGGAATTTCTTGTGTTGTGAATTTATTTTTGTATGCTATGCATTTTAATTGATTCAAATTGCAATGTTTCTCTAGTATGCATTTGAGACTATATTGTAAATTGTAATAATTGATCGTGGGTATAGTAATTAATTATTCTAATAACGCAATTAGTAATATATGTATTTTCGGTGGGATTCAAAACAAAAAATTGGCCCGTGATTTTTATGAAATTTCACCACATTGCAAATCACATCAATCATAGTTCATACACATGTATGACGAAAGTGATTAGTATTGTGGCTAACATTGACTCATCAGTTCATCACTGAAACCAGTGATAAATCAGTACCTATATCATATTGTGTTTGAATATTTTTAAACAATGATATAAGTATACAATTATTATAAATCGGTAAACTATCAAAGTAATCACAAACTTGCAAACATTGGTAAAATGTCCAGTAGTTTATGAGCCTATTCATTACAATCAAACAAACAAACAAAGTTTTCCTCTTTAGTGTGTTTCTTTTTATATTAGTGTAGACAAACACTATGAATACGATCACGAATGCAAATTCGGGGATTTTCTAATTATTGCTAAATAATAATTGAATTCGTTTTGAAATACTCTATAATTTTTAGTGTATAAATAGACATTTATAATGTGGTGCTCATTTTTTTTGTACTGCTAACGCTATTGTAGGTACCTATTTTCGTTGTTTTATTTCAAGTGAACACGGCCATACAATTTTGTCACGAGCCGCCTATGATTGTAGGTACTTTTGTTAGGCTCCTTCGTCGTCCGCGTCGCGTCGGCTCGAAAGTTCTTGATTTCATTGTCACGCGCTATGATTTGCGCGCGGATTTTCTTGTGTTGTGAATTTATTTTTGTATTATTATTATTTTTTATTTTTTTTTTATTTTATTGATTCAAATAAAATATTTCACTAGTATGCATTTGAGACTATATTGTATTATGTATAATTTATCGTAGGTATAGTTATTCTTATAACGCAGTTATATTTTCGGTGGGACAATTTGACCCGTGATTTTTCTGAAATATCACCACGTTGCAAATCACATCAATCATACACACGTATGACGAAAGTATAGTGGCTAACATTGACTCATCAGTTCATCACTGAAACCAGTGATAAATCAGTATATCATATTTTATTGTGTTTGAATATTTTTTAAACAACGATTTATACAATATTATTATAAATCGGTAAACTACCAAAGTACTTCCGAATTTTCAGACAGACAAACAAGTAGTTTGAACACGCAGTTTTCTTATACTAGTAGCAAAAATCAAAACCATAATATTATGTTTACCTACTATATTTTACTAAAAGTCGAGTGCGTCGAAATCGTAAATAATAGGTAATATAATGTTTTTCACCTTCCTGGTTATTTTCCCATAGTAAATAGTGTTTTAGGTTTGTTGTTGTAGGTAGGAATAATAATAATTATTCTTACTTGTTGGTTATGAAATGTATATTGAAATAATTTACTTTTACAAATCATTAGTGATATTAGTTTTGAGTGAAAATGCTTGGATCAGCATAATATTATATGGTACTTCAAATACATGTTTTGATAAAAAAACAATAGTGTAATAAAATAAAACTGCGTTTTATTGTAATCAATGTTGACAATTATTTTCCAAAATTATTGATCAATAAAATAGTTTACACCAACAAATATAACTTTTATTTTTATAACCATCGTTCATAATATAAACCGTAGCAGGTGGCGTTTTGAAGTTCTGTCTACTCATACAGAAAAATGGAAAACTTGTTTTTTTTTGTAAACAATTTATTACTCATTATTGTTGTTTGGCTGTGTGTTTGGCAACTCGAAGCGTGGTCGTCCGTCGTAGGTACTTTTGTTTTGTTACTCAGGAGGATAACCTCAGACTGTAGACACTGTAGTGATGTCAAGACAAATGTGCGAAAGACTGTAAAGTCAGACGCTAATTTAGAAGACGGGCTACCCATTGGGGCTGTTGAAATTGTCTGGAGATCCTTTTGGAACTCATCCATTCTGTGGTTAAACACTTCAAACATCTGATCAATAGACTGTGTGATGGATTCCATATTAGTTTTAGTGCAGTGGCAGTGTAAATGTTGTTGTTGAGGTTATGTAAATTTAACACTTTAGTTAACTACCAAGATATAAAGAAATGAGGATAGGACACAATAACTATTGGTTGAGGTATTTATAAACTCATAATATACTTTTAAAAAAATCACGTTTTAATAAATTTCTAGAATTAAATTAGAACAGCTGATTCAAAATAGCCTAAAAAATCTTAATAATAATAATTACGCTTCACAGCAAGAAGAAATGTACCATATGTACCCGCACAAAGTCGATATTGTGTTGCCTACCGTTCGACTCAATGGCTAGGGTTGTACCTTTAATAATTATTACCAAACTAATAAACCGAGTGATGCGAAATAACCATAATTCTTTTAGAGTTTGATAAAATGATCAGGCAGGTATTTTCTTTAATCCTCTGAATTCTCGGTTACTAAATTGTATCGTTGAAATTATTCTTAATCGCGTAAATTTAATAAATAATCATATGGAAAACACTTTTCATTTGTTTTTTTACTTTCACGCCCAACTACTATACAATAATTACGTTGTTTCGGTATTTTGACGAGAAAACGCAGGAAACATCCGTTGTATCATTTTAGATAGATTGTATATTTTGTATCTGTAGAATTGAAATCAAAGCTATGTATATGTTGTCTCCATTCTTTTCTTATCGGATTGTTGATCCCAATGCGAATGCGTCACTTAAATTTTATAAAAGACAATTAAGAACATCAAAAATAAAGTGATACGTAAATATTTCACAGTGCAATATATTATGTAATTAATAATAATTATATATTTATGAAAAAATAATTACATCAGATTTAATAATCGCAATTGTTTTGAATGTACATATGAATAAATGATTACATCATAATAGTAATAATCACAATTGTTTTATTTCCCATTTGTTGCAACCCTAGCAGCAGAAGTACCTACACTGGCGGCGCGGCGGCATCGTGCGACATCAAAGGCATTGCCTTACTAGGTAAGTTTATAATGATTAACTCTTTAATAATTATTTTTGACTTTACTCATTTCTTTTATTATATAATTTACGTTTTACTTTTACAGAATCCGATTCAATGGATTATGAAGACGAGTCACACAACGCCATACGATAGTGATGATGAATGAACATTTCAATAAATGCATGCGTGTTTTTTTATGTTGTTTTGTAATTGTTAATTGTTTCTTAAATAAAGAAATAAACTAAATATTTAAATGATGATTTGTTATTTGCAACACAACTTTATATTTGAGATTCTTTACAAATGTATATTTAGTTTTGTATCATCAAATTTATAAATTTTATTCCATAGTTTTCAAAATTAAATGTAAATGACCATAAAAACATTAATAAAGTAAATCATTGATGTAAGGTCAGGGAACGTAATACATATATACATCTGACCATGTAGAAGCTAAGTCTTGTTGACTGCTGAAGTCTGTAAAGTTTTGTTGTCTGCTGAAGTCTGTACGCAATGAAAATGTCTGCCGTTTCGAAAATAAGTTTTTAAGACCCTAATAAATAAAATATATGAATGGCAGATCTGGTCAAATACTTTCAAAATTGTATTTTTTTCAGCACTTTCATAAGTGTCTGCCAGAATGTTATCCGCGTGATAATGGTCTGCCATTGTTATTTTCCGATAGTAATAATAATCTATTTTCAAATATCAAAATGGCAGACGTGGTCAAATGGTTTCAAAGTTCGCCAAAAATTTCCACCTGTCTTACCTAAGCGCGCGCCCCGTCCACCACTCTGGGCTTAGTGACTCCTCATCTCATGTATAGTAGGTATTATTAGGGGAATCAACACACAAAAATCCAGGTCTGGTCAAATACATACAGGTAGCTTTGCGCTAGCTCTCTAGCTATTACTTCTTATGGAGAGAAAACGTAAACATGTACCACGGGCGAAGCCGGGGCGGACCGCTAGTAAATAATAAAATAATAAATAGTGTATTAGATTTGTTATTGTATCTTGTATACCTACGAATAATTATTCTTACGTCTTGTTGGGAAATGTTCAAATACCTACCTATTGAAATAATTTACTGTTACAAATCATTAGTGTTATTAGTTTTGAGTGAATAGGCATGGATCAGAAATTCAGAATATAATATGCTACTAACTACTCAAATACATACATGTTTACACAACAAACACTACTGACCTCTATAACTATAAGTTATAGAGGTCAGTGACCGTCAGTGACAAACACTATGGATACCTACGCTCGCGAATGCAAATTCGGTGATTTACTAATTATTGATACCTAGTCATTGAATTCGTTTTGAAATAGCCTGTACTTTGTAATTTTTAGTGTTATAGACATTTATAAAATGTGGTGCTCATTTTTTTGTAATAAATCATCCCGAACGCTATTGTATTTTCGTTGTTTTATTTCAAGTGAACACCTATACAATTTTGTCACGAGCCGCCTCTGGCCTCTGGGTGAAATAAACAAGTCAAATGATTTTTGTTCTAATTGTATTTTGGTAGTAGTTTGTTTAGAATTTACATTACCATTGTTTAATTTTTACCTACTATATTTTACTAAAAGTCGAGTGCGTCGAAATCGTAAATATCTTTTTCACCTTCCTGGTTTTTTTCCATAGTAAATAGTGTTTTAGATTTGTTGTTGTATGAATAATTATTCTTAGCATAATATTATATCATAGGTATATGCTACTTCAAATACATGTTTTGATAAAAAAAACAATAGTGTAATGTAATAAAATAAAACTGCGTTTTATTGTAATCAATTTTGACATTATTTATTTCCCAAAATTACAACAAAATAGTTTACGCCAACAAATATAACTTTTATTTTTATAACAATCCTACTTGTTTTACATTCACGCCATCTAGACTTAAATCTTTATCATTTTTGTATACGTCTGTGTGTGTAAACGACCCTGTATGCAATGACAGATGTTATAATGCATTTTTTTACCGAATTGGGTGGATTTTAAGGCAATGATATGACATATTTCAATAAAATATAATATTCAGTAACCGCCATGACTATTCCTACGACCTTAATCTTTTCCAATTACGCAAAAACTCAAATAAACTAGAAATGTAGAATTCAGCGCCATCTAGCGGGACATTGGCTGGGAACAGATCGTAGCAATCACCTTAAATACTTCCCCTTCAATGCCTATATTTCACAATGAAAACCAGCTACTTATTTAGTACAATTCCAACTTATATTTATACCGCATTCGGAACGGTTGTATCTGTACGCCATTTTGAATTTAGATTTCCTGTGACCCCTCTAAACGTTAGAAGCAATTAAATTGCTGATGTGAGTATTTGCAATTCCAAAGAGCTAAACCGACTGGACAGTCGAAATTAAAGGAAGGAAGAGTTGCCAATTCGATTGCACTTACTTTAGTGAGAGCCACTAAAAGCATAAATTTAAGTGATGAGTACACAAACATCATGCGGAAGTTAGTTCATTAAAATTATCGCCATTTCATTTCCAGCGAGTCGACAGTTCATTAAAATTATTATTAAAATATTACAGAAATGCTACCTATATTTCATGAGCATATTATACTCGGATATATTTAAATATCAACCTCGAAATGAAGCCTGACAACTTTGTATACAATCTCTTTGTTTATTAAAAACAATGTTTCGTGATAAGTTTTATTATTGAATAATATTAATTATTATCGAAGCCAATATCTCTAGGGAAAAGATAATAAAGCGTTCCGGTCATGCAAGTTTACTGGAGCATAATGTGAAATATATTTCAATAGATTGCCTCGTATTCAATCTAGCCCAACACCGGCTGAGCGAAACTTGGAAATTTTTATATTACTAAAGTTGATATATTTCTGTGCAAAAGTCTGAGCAGTTTGTGAGAGATTCAATTTCAATTGCTTGTAGCGACGACACGTGCGATAATGTTGCATCGTTATTATTGCGACCCGCGACGATCAGAACAACTACAATAAGAATGATATACCTATCTGATTTGCAAAACACGAAACAAACTATCACATTAGAACTAAATTCAATGTAACAAATTTCTTTCAATTGCACCTGAATGCAGAAACTTTTGTAAAAGTTTCAAGAACATTTGTCGAAAGACTGGTAGGCTTTTATATTAATAAAATTTGTTATTCATTGACAAGATGTTATTTACTCGGCTATTGATTCAACTATTATATAAATGCATTCAAAGCTTAACCCGCTCGGTATACTTGACATGACTCTCCACCGACTTTATTGCAATAACACACAAGTGCAATTTATGCTAGAAACAGTTCAGGTAAAATACTTGGAACAACTATCGAGGATTTTCAGTTGACAACTTGAAAGAAGCACACTACGTCTACACGGTATTTCGAGCGGCAATTTCTTGAAAAATAACATGTGCCTCAGATAATTTCCGAAACACACTATTGTTTTATTCACTGACTACATTTTATGAAGGAAAAATATTTATGCGTAAAACAGCAAATAGCTTTTCTTTTATAATTCAATGAAGTATAAAGATGTGTGTTTTTTAACTATTTGGTATTGAAGAACAAGAAATGAGAGAGCTAAAATGCAAAATATTAAGTTATTTAATGAAAACTTTAATAATTGAAATATATTACAGTGTAAATGGGTAATTTAAGCGCTTTAGATGAAGAATAATTTGAATTCCCAGCTTTGGAGCTTAAATAATTTACTCAAAGTCGAGGTATAAAAGGAATTGTTGAGCGTAAAGCGTTGTTATCGATAAAAAGTGACTTCATTCACTTCACAGATGAATGAATCATTTCTTTATCCAGCGTTGTAAATAACCGTGCACGTTGTAAGTGTATCGCTGTGTCACAGTATTACAATATTATTTCCTACAGTAATGAAACGCCTTTGATGTCGCGCGATGCCGCCGCCAGCGTAGGTACTTACGCTGCCACACGAAAATACGCTAGGGTTGCAACAAATGGGAAATAAAACAATTGTGATTATTAATATTATGATGAAATCATTTATTCATATGTACATTCAAAATAATTGCGATTATTAAATCTGATGTAATTATTTGTTCATAAATATATAATTACAGATATTGCACTGCTAAATATTATTTACGTGGACACTTTATTTTTGGATGTTCTTAATTGTATATTATACCATTTAACTAAGTAATGCATTCGCATTGGGATGTACAATCTGATTAGAAAATAATGAGGACAACATATACATAGCTTTGATTTTAATTCAACAGATACAATTAATACAATCTTTCTGAAATATTGTTTCCTTCTGGGATTTCAATGTAGATTTACATCCGTAAACGGAACAGTTTTTGCGCGCCATAATAGAATATGTAAGTACCTATGTATAATAAAATTATTACACAAAAAATACGACTGCGTCGTCCTTTCGCGATAGGTAAAGCAATCTCAGCGTGATTGCTTTACGCGGCCCGCGTCGCCCGACCCCCGCCAGTTCCCCTCCGTTTCTCTGCACAAGTACATTCGTCGCACTACTGTAGGATGGTAATACTGTGGCTGTGTCGGATCACGGCTGTGTACGAGTTGATATTATGTTGTCAACGGTCGCCCTCCTGCACCCATTACGATGGCCGTAACGAAATCGTCTCGTTAACCCGTGTATAATGTTACTTCTGCGATAGAGACATACGTTCTCGACGTCTCATTGCTCATGTTTCTGTGTTGTAGTATATTATTTTTATTTACGGTGTTAGGAAAATTTTACTGCCTTATTAAATGAGTCGCTTTACAAGTGCTTAATTGTGGTTTAAAACCGCTCGCAACCCTGTCCCGTCCGAGCACGTACAGTAAAAGGTACTAGAGTGAGCGTTTGCCTCAAATGGCATTACTAGATAAGAGTACGAGACTTACTGTTGTTAATTAAAATTTCGCTGATTAGATAAGGGCCACGGGGCACACGAAAATAAAAAAGTATATGAAAAGCGTTACTAACCTATTCCGTCGTCGGTGGTGGGCAGCGGCTGGCGCGAGGGCGAGGTCTTGTGGTGGGGCTGCGGCTTGAGCACGAGCGCGGGCACGGCGCCCTCCTGCGGCGGGTCGCCGTGGATGCGCACCAGCCACCAGTCAGGGCGCGCCTGCCACGACTCCAGCACCTCCACTTGCTGCCCCTTCGACACTGTCAGCTCGCCGGCGCCGCCGGACGTGTGCTCCGCGACCACCCATGTCATTTCCGGTCCAGCCTGCAAGACGTTTCTCGTAAATAAAATGTACCTATCTGAAACCTAATTTCCGGTACCTGCGAAAGAAGTCTATGACACGTAGACTGATAAATCGATTTTACAGTACCGTTTTCGCTCGTACGGCCGAGCGAAAACACGTTTTTTATTTCTTTTGAAAAACTTTATTCTGAAGTATACATTACTAGATTTCCGCCCGCGGCTTCGCCCGCGTATTCAAAGGAAAACCCGCATAGTTCCCGTTCCTGTGGGATTTCCGGGATAAAACCTATCCTGTGTTAATCCAAGTTACCATCTATACGTGTGCTAAATTTCATTGTAATCGGTTCAAAAGTAGTATTTGCGTGAAAGAGTAACAAACACACAATCCTCACAAACTTTCGCATTTATAATATTAGTAGGAAGGAAGTAGGATACGTAATAATAAAAACTTGCCTTATCATTGAAAAAAAAAAGCTATCATTATCCACGAATACTTATAATAATATAAATGAACTTTCAATTATGTAATATTAAATACTAAAAATAATCTAAAATTTTAATAACACAAAAGAAAGTGTTTATTAACACGTACATAGCGTGTCAAGTTCACAAACGCCTTAGCTTTTCACTCTCAAGCGGCGTGTTAGGTAAATTACGGGTCAAGATAAAAATGTATTCAAGAGATTTCACACAATTTTCTGGAGTGTACATTCAGTGTGCATAATAGACGGTATATTTTGTGAAACGACGTTGTTTCTGAAGTAAACGAACTGTTAAGACTTGAGAGCAATGGCGATAGGTTTTGACTGTAATCTCTCCTGCGTGAAGTATACATAAACACGAATTTATTCACGGTAAATTTATGTTACGGAGCGACATGAAGGCATTATATTATAAAAGCGTTATTTGAGTTTATACTGTCATGTTTAAAACAACGCTACCAGGTGGTTTACATTTAATATGCATCAAAATGAAACAAACACATGAGTAAATTTTCATATTATATGTATCAATTTGCCATAATAGACGGTCAAGAGCAGTAGGATCGATGTCAACTCTATGAGCTTATTGATAAGCAAATCAACTAATAAGATAACAGCAATGATAAGCTGTCTCTCAAACATATAATAACCTTCCTCGATAAATGGGGTATCTAACACCGAAAGAATTTTTCAAATAGGGAGATTAGCGTGTTCAAATAAACAAACAAACTCTTCAGCTTTATAAATCTTGTTTAATTAAGCAATATGACAAAATTGTTTAATATAACGAGGCTCAATCAATACTATTGTTTGAATTCGTATACATATTTTGGCTATATTTTTATACATTCAATTGCATAAAAGATTAACAGCGTTATGGGGATAAGTTACTATTTGATAAAAAAGTTATTGTAAACGACGAATAAATATAAAAACAAAAAGCAAGTGAAAAAAATAATATAAATATTATTTTTTTCACTTGCTTTTTGTTTTTATATTTATTCGTCGTATAAATCCGTCGTATCCATAAACCAAAATCCCACCAAAACCAATATCTAGCAAAAATCACCACGACATTCGAATCAACTCTCGGTAAAAACCACACAGAGAGGGATATAAAAGTTTCAAAACAAGATAAAACTGACGATAATCTAAAGATACACGTATGACGTAGTAGGCAAAAGATAAGAAAAATATTGACGACGAAGGCACAAAATTAATATCAAGAAGCTAATGAGACTTCTTATAGGGTAGGTACCTATACATTGTACAGTAGGTAACATTGTACCTACAAAATTAAGCAACATTTACGATTAAACCAAATCTTAGTTTTAACGAGTTATTTAAATTCGTAAATGGAAATATATTTAAAAACATGATACCTAGTTTATCACTAGATGCTATCTACATAAATATCATTCAAAATAACATATAAAGTTATCGCTAAAAAGTTTCCAATATTCCGAAATCGAAAACAATTGATATACCTAATGGCTGTATCCGATATTTAAATTCGTTTATTTCGTTATAAATGCGCATACAGAAACGCTACGGTTCAAGGTATTTTGCATAATTTCTAATAAAGTAATGGCAGTCGCTACCAAATGTATTCGTGTATTAAATTACATATGCGAGATTATAGGTAATAAGTCATTGGACACCCGACTCATGTAGTTCATAGCACATTCAATAATTGCCAACGTAACCATTAATTATTATCGTAATCGCCATCCGGTAGTTAAATTCAATTTGGTCAGTTTTATTCGATAGGCATAAAATTTCAGATTTTCCAATATTTTATCCACAGTTACTCGATGAGATTGCTTTCGAGCCCCCATTGTTTTACAGATATTCTGTTTAAATATTTTCTGTAAACAGAAAAGCCATTTTAATCAAGCGGAGCTGACGTACCTACGTACAATACGATTTTAAATTTATTGTTTTCCTTTTCATATGTTATTGAATATTTATATTTTCCTTAAATGATATCGCAATGCTTTGACAACTGCTGTTTGTACTACAGCATAATATAATTATTTTTGGTCCATTGAAAAGTTACATTTGGGGTTGCATTTTTTACAGGACGCAATTTTATTTTTTTGATGTGTAGGGGTGGTCAGTGTGAAGCTATCACCAAGTTTGTGGGGTCGCCACCCTTGTCCCACGGCCGCCATCTTGAAAATAGCGGTTGATATGGTTTTTACGATATATCTCTTAAACTATTTATTTGATAAAAAAAATTTGTTTACATTATTTGTTGCAAATTAAATACTCTACAACTTTGATTCTGCAACTTTTTGTCGTAGAACTATAAATAAAAAAGTTATAAGCGAAAATGTTCAGAAATTAGAGATATTTATATTTCTCAATAAAACTTTTTTTTATAATTTTACGTAGAAATGATATTTGACCATTTTTGTAGATTGTTTTTCGAGGAACAACTTTTATATACAACATTTTTTCATTAATTAAATAGCTAAGGTTTTACAGCGCTCCGAAGTGAGTACTAATTTTCAGTACTCTGAACTATACAGTATACTTATATTATGTGTGTACTAATAATAATTTGTCATCAGTAATGGTTTTTTTTGTTATTATAATATTTTTAATAATTAATTTTGCAATATCACTAATAATTAATTATTGAATCTTTTCCCCACCACCCAGGAGGTAGAGTCTGGAAGCGCGACTTTTTTTTTACGTCGAAAAGCAGGTCTGAAATGTTCTGCAGTGTGCTTCTATTGTTCTGGAGTATGAGAAAAGAGCCAATAGCCAATATATGTATAGTTAAGAGTACTGAAAAATAGTACTCACTTCAGAGCGCTGTAAAACCTTAGTTATTGACGTTATGAAAAAATGTTGTACATAAAAGTTGTTCCTCGAAAAACAATCTACAAAAATGGTCTGATATCATTTCTTCGTAAAATGATAAAAAAAAGTTTTGTTGAAAAATATAAATGGCTCTAATTTCTGAACATTTTCGCTTATAACTTTTTTATTTATAGTTCTACGACTAAAAGTTACTACACCAAAGTTGTAGAGAATTTAATTTGCAACAAATAATGTTAACGATATTTTTTTATCAGTTAAATAGTTTAAGAGATATATCGTAAAAACCATTTCAACCGCTATTTTCAAGATGGCGGCCGTGGGACAAGGGTGGCGACCCCACAAACTTGGTTTTAGCTTCACACTGACCCCCCCTACACATCAAAAAAACAAAATTGCGTCCTCTAAAAAATGCAAGGTTAGGGCTAAAAAATGTAACATTTCAATGGATCATTTTGTATAAGTGGCATTTGAATATTATTATAGTAGTGCAGGAACCAACGCAGGAACGTTTCTATATTGTTTTATATGAATCGATATTTCGGTAAAATTGGAAACTGAAAACCTTCAATAATTTCAATATCAAATCCATTACGTTAGATGGATCGTTGAACAGACTATAATTATCTAGCAGATCCTCGGCCACTCGCGGACCTTGAACAGATATATTTCCATCGCAAAGAGTCGAAAGCGTCAGTGGCTTGTACATCTTTAGTTGTGATTGATAACAAAAATAGCGATCGCATGCCAATACATTGTTTGAACATAAGTTGGCTTTCGATTTAAATATTCTGAACGTTCAATGCAAAATTGAACAGAATGTGGTATTCGTAACATTGTCCCGATTATATTAAAATGACGATGAAGACATAGTTTTTGTGTGGGGTTTAACTCTTTATTTTAATTAGATAAATAACAATTTTTATAACTAGGTAATTAAAACAGTATTGGGATAGCAACTTTAAGGAAAATCGTGTACAACATAAACAGAGCAATCGAATAACGGAAACATTGTATAACATGTAGTATTAACGATTCACATTTTATGGTGATTTCGAAATAGTTCGTACACAATTTTCCGCATAAAGTTTTGTTTTACTCTTTCAGCCGAATTGAAAAATTGAAAGCTATGCAAACAAACGGTAAATATTTTATGCAGCCCTTTTACGAGTTACGATGTTCGTATTTTAAGTGGCGTCGACCTGCAAAAAGAGCATATAAAGTTTGTCGGTGTATTTTTTGCGCAGAACAATGTCGGTGAGGCGATGCGATGGCATAATTTTGGCGCATTAAGTCGCAGTCACCTGGCGCTGGCGGCCGCCCTTGAGCAGGCGCGCATTGAAGGAGCTCGGCGTGTCGATGGTGTGCTGGCGCGCGAGGGCCGCGTGCGGCGCGCTCACGGAGCTCTGGCGGAACCACGGCAGCGAGATCTTGCG
>CAJQZM010036041.1:20447-31102 GCA_907164665.1 Colias nastes | reverse complement strand
TAAGAATGGAAAAAGGTTTCTTGATGTTGCACGGTAGCTATTTTATATTCAAGAATACAATTATTATAACGAGAGCTCCCAATTTAAAATCATTCATCAGATAGCGTACGGCGAACCATTCAATCAAACGTTTAATTTGAATTCACGGTCTATTATGGATATAGCGGATAGCTAATATACCTCTGAATACGTTCGCACATTGAAATGATATTGGGAATCGATGGCCATCCCCAGCGTTATTGCGATTGAAATTCAGGATATTTGTAGACTTGACATGTCCACAGAATTCAGTTGGAGTGTATGTAACGTGTTTAATATCCGAACTGCATTCGAGAGCCAAATTAACGTCTCCTTCATTGTGAGTTTGTCTCGTCCGTCCAGATGGTGCAGGGGTTTCAAAGGATTCAATACGTTCAGTGTATGTTCACATATTGACTCTTAGAATTATTGAAGCAACATTATACTTCCCATTTTAATTAAATTTATTTATCTGATTTATCCCTTAACCGTTATAATATTACTTATACATTTTTACTCACTTTACCAATATTAAACTATTTTAATACTAATAAACCAAGGTTTCACCCAATACAGCAAATAGGCTTAATTATAATTAATAACAGCGTATGCATTGTTTCACCGCATATTTAATTATTTCGGTATAATAATTATTCGGCAGCAATCCATTGATAATTATAGAATTTACAAAATATTTTTAATATGGAATTTTTGAAATTCTATGAATAATCAGCCTACGTTTGTTTCGGTATGCCGCCCCTGTCTGTCACCCGAAAATACCACTATCGAGCCCATATTATTGATTGAATTCATGAATCTCTCTGTATTGTGGAATTCCATATCTTTCGACTGTTCTTATAAACAATAATTCTTATTAACACTATTTTGGCTACTACTACTATATCGTGTGTTCCAAAGCTAGAAGGTCTAAAAGAACTATAGGTACACATGCATTTAAGGTATGGAATACATATCCGAATGTCACACGAGGATTTGAAACACTTCACAGTGGCAAATATACAGACAGTGAAATTGAAAAGTTTGTTATTACAATGCATGATAGCGTAAGGACGGTCACGATATTTTAAAGATGCTCTTATCCAGAACTTATATTTTTTTATAAGTATTATAAGTACATGTTTGTTTTTCACATCTTACCCCGCTGTGACAGTAATTAATGAGAGTTGCAAACAAATTTTAAACAAACACAGATAGGCAGATCGAAAATTTGCCTCCCACAGAAGCTGCCCTTAAAAAACACACCTCAAGGGCAGTTTTACAGGCTGTATAGTGTATATATTTGGGGGCCTAAAAAAATCAAAATATTCCTTGCCCATCTGTAATAAAAAGAAAAGAGAAGCTTTGAATTGATAAGATGTTGGTACGTGAAATCTTGTAGTTCCGGATTGAATATGCCAGCTCAAATGTACCGAATTATGTAATTGTGGAGGTGGTTGTCATTATTATTAATACAAAAACGTTCTATTATTATATATCTTTATTTTTAACAATGATACCTGACTTCATTTATAATTTAAAGATGATTTAAAATCACACTAATATTATAAAGACGAAAGTGTGTGTGTATCAGTTAACCAGGTTCTACCAGACAATTTAACATGGTATGGGACAAATAAGTACGAAACACTCAATGAACAAGTCAGACTAGCTTTTGGCTGGTTTTTGTTTGTTAGTATCGCTTATTTTTCGGGTCTATTAGCCGTCCCCTATGCTGCGCTAACGAGCGTTACTATACTTCCTATAATTTATTTTACATTGAAAATGGTAAAATATATATTACATGTTAATGTTTTTATAATCTGCATTAAATGGCCTTCCAGAAAGTATTTTTTTATAAACCAGGTTTAATACAAAAATATAAAAATATACTGGTTTGTTTGGATTTTGCCACTGCCAAAAGTTCATTATTTTAAGGATTGCGACATATTTTGCTACGGAACCCTAAAAAACTGGTATGGGGGATGAATCAGGCATCATCTAGTTACCTGAAAACGATACCAAACTCGACTCAAAGGTCCAAATGGCTCCGCCAGAATTTATTTTCGGAGCGCCGGGCGCTCTTTTCTATAACCCCCCCTCCCTCCTTTCTGCAGGGGAGTAAAGACTGGCTACCGGGCGATTTGGGCTTAGGTGGACGAGTACAACATTCGTACCAAATGGCATTGCTTTACTCAAAAATGTATACCTTTCCATACAAGCATGCCCATAAGAAAACGGACTATCAATTCGATTAGGCATATTAATTAACGGTAATCATAGAACGCAAACATTTCACCCTCCTACGCTTTCAAAGAATTTCTCACCCCACTAGCTAATATGACGAATACCGACATTCACAACGTAAGTGCCTCTCTGAAATGGGGTTCTTATTCTAAAAGCAAACGTAAGGAAGTGTTCTATAAAATTATTTTACTTAACTGGTGATATTTGAAAAGCGATATTTTTCAATCCGTAGCTAAAATTTTGCATATATTTTAGAAATCTCTAGTCTTTCAATGTACTCACGAAAATCTGAATATCTCAGAAACTTTCTTTTAAAATATCATTTTCCTATCGGCAGTATATGCAAAATTATCTAGATCTTTCTTAATTGGCTTGGAACTGAGATATTCTTTTAGCTTATAAAGCGATTAAACTACTTGAACTCGATTGAGACTTAAAGTCTTTGCTATCCCTTCTGTCACGATCCGAAACAATCCAGGTCAAGTAATTTTTGTGTTAAATAACTCTTTGGTGACAAACGAAGGAAAGACAAACTTTTCGTTTCGTATCGTGTATTAATTGTTTCGATTTATACACTTAAGATAGTAAATTATTTTTTATTGTATCATTTATAAGTAGTAATTTAATATATCAAGTACCTACATGTGATATTATACCCAACTCACACAATTAGATGTACCATACATAGAAAAAATAAAGTACTAGTATTATCTATTGATGTCTCGCTTTATATTTTTTGTTTTATATTAATATAAGCCGTAAAATTTTTAATCTAACAAATGCATGTTACCTTTTGTATGTTATTAACTCAGTATAGGGCAATTTATTGATTGATGCCGTACGTTTACGGCCAATAATGGAAGTGGACATATGTATTCATTAACTTTGTTCCTTTATTACAATGTAATGTAAACGTGAAAATAACAAATGTTTCAATCGAACCCACTCAATATTTTATTCAGAAATAAATGTTCTCTTATTAAATAAGATAGTTGAATAATTCAAAGAGAACAATCCAACTTTTAAAAATCTGCATAGCAATGAGGAGAAAGAGATTTTGCGCAAACTTTGTCTTATATATCAAGCGACATTAACTTAATAAGTCACCCCGTGTCCGTGGAACGATTTGCATTCTCATTTCTTATGCGAAGCAATGAGAGAATGGAATGAATTTTTACCCGGCTGTCTTCGTATACAAAAACCGGGCTTATTTTATGAAACTGGAAACGTTTGGAATAGAGCGAAGCTTTCCACTCTATTCATTTCGTCGCAGTTCGTCGTGGAGGCGGGAATCACGCGGCGCCCGGCGCGATACAAAACGATAAGTGTCGGCTCTGTACAACAATCAAATGCGCTCCAACGTCACTCGACTAAAAAATACCTCGTTGCACCGGCACTGACAATCTGACATGTAAGTTCTCGAAGCAATTTTGACGGGCTGAAAACTACGACCGAAAATATAACGCATTTTTCCCGTGCACCCGAAAATGATTAACACATTTTCAGCTCTTGTTTTCCAATGTTTTGAACGGTACTGTAATTGTTCAACGTTGTATGGACGCGTAGAACAATAACGCTAACGAATTCGTCATTAAATCTTAATAATTGTATACACACAAATTTTGATGTAAACATTATTCAATACCATCGAGAGATTGAAACTTATTTATAAATCGAGTCACAGTTCAATCAAAGAGCGGCGGTAAAAAAAAATAGATTTACCTTGTCTGAGTCCGTAGTGTTCCCGCTGCCGAAGGAGGCCAGTGAATTGCGATCGAGATTTTCAGTGTCCGTGTCTTCGAAGTCGCTGTAGAAGAATACTTGAATGAGATTCTATTTAAACTGTTACATTACTATAGTCCTTTTCACCTAAAATGATTCCTGTGACATATCGATTGTTGACACGTGTAGAGATTGCCTTTACTGAAATCGTATCAATTGTTTCCGATAATCGATAATATTTTATATGGAAATGAAATCGATTTGAATAAAGGACCAAAATTAGTTATTTCGGCATTTCGCCAACAATTAACTAAGGAATCTTATCAAACAACAGCGACAAAAAGTGAACAATAACAATTAGTTATAATAACAGAATACCACGTAAAGTATCAATATAAAAATGCAACTTGTATACATACAAGGCTGACGGACTCGTACAGACGATTGACGCGATTGAAAAACGATCACAAGATGGGCGCCGATTATATGATTTTCCAACTCTATAATTTTTCAACATTCCATTTCATGTACACGAATTGCGTAGGTATTATTTTTTTGTGTTATTTTATTTTATTTTTCGTTATATTAAACTAAACAATACTGTTTTTGTTTTAGTAGCTTAAGATGTTTCATTTTTTTTATTTTTGGTAATAATGCCGCCTTAAAATAAAAATATTATGCATTAAAATTATTTTTGCTTTTTAAACATAAAATACGTAATTCGGAACACAATGAAGTGTCACAGGAATCATCATAGGTGAAAAGGACTATAAGCTCTTGTTAAAGTTTTGTTACAGTTGTGAATTTTATGTTAAAGTTATTTCTGCTTTGGTTGTTCTTTTAGTTTCATCATTTACTATTTATTACTTATTAGTGTTGTATTCAGTACGTACGTACGTATCCATTCTTATAGTTTTGATAAGGAATTCATTAAGATGTTGAATTATATTTTATCTATCCATTTAAGACACAAATACAACATTTATAAATAATTTTTATATATACCTTTAGTATTTATAATTTTCAATCAATATTATATTCGATACGCGCATTTAATATTAATATTTAATACATACCGGCTGGACCTCTGAGAGCTCGTTGGCCGAACTCGCGCGGGACTGCGAGGCGGTTGATGAAGCGCTCCACTGAAGTAAGTTTCCTGTATAAAAACGTTATTTTTTAGTACATTTTCTTATTATTAAATATTAATGACTATAGAGACTGAAATAATACATGTAGTTAGAAACGAACGTCAAACGCATTCTACAACTTCAAGAAAAATACAGAACATTTAAAATGATTATGTTAAGTGCTCAATAAATACTCAACGCATGTTATGAATTCTCGCATAAATATCTCTGAACTGTATGTTATTCTGTATTATATCGAGTGTACTACTTCATTAATATCGTTCAAATGATAATTGCAACAATCACCTAATAGCTACGAATAATGAAATGTACAATTCCATTTTCGAGTACTTGCTAATATGAGCCATAATCCTTTGTGAATATATAAGCAATTCCACAGCAATAACGTTAGTAAAGGTTGTATCGTAGACTTATATTTGCAAAAGGCACGCGTAAGCCTGGATAGCTATAGAGTTGACGTCAACTCCACAATTTTTTCGTGTATTTGTCAATATTTTCATAATATCACAATAATACTAGACGTTCACTTATAGTTAGAATTTTCTATTAAAGGTATGTGAATATAATATATTTTTTTACAATAACTACACCGAATTCAATTTTCAGAACTAAACAAAAAATTTAATGTGACCAGCCTGAAGACACTGGCTACCAAATAAAATGAAGAATTCGTGTTACTTTCTTATTAAGACAGAAAATCATAGAAATAGTTTAAATCAAACAGAGTTAGTGACATTTGTACACACACCGCTTAAAAATACTCATAGCCATGATTTTTCCTACCCAAAGACCCCCACCATCCCGTAAAACATACCTGTATGACCTCCCGTAGCCGCCTGACCCACGTCTGCTTGACCTCCAGCGAGGGAGCTTTGAGCATGATGCGGCAGTCGCTCGCCATCGGCTCCCGCCCCGTCCACACGGAGAACTTGCACTCGTCACCTTCTATGTGCTCGGTGACACCTAATTCGGATGTCTGTGGAATGGTGTAGAGGTTAGATATGTCATTTTATTTATTTATTTATTTTTATTTAATTTTACATAGGGTACCCAAAAGGTAAAACGGGCCCCTATTTCTCAGCCTCCACTCCCTATTCAAATTTTACCTATTTGAACTATTTGAAGACACAGACTCCTGAAAAGCAGTTTTTACTATATTGATATCCTGGGGAGACTTTAAATTTGTTAGTCGACTGTGTGCAAGTAAATGATTTATTTATGATTCTTTGGGCAGTCCCTATTCGAATGTTTACTTTTGTGTGTGTTTGTGATTAGTGTTATTGTTGATAAGAGATAATACAGTTGAAATATGACAGATCACCGGGGATTTTCTTTAATACTATATCAGCTTTAGCCATGAATCACAGAAAAGGAAAAAATTGGAAAATCAAATAAACGAGATAAGAATTAATATGTTACACACTATTCTAGTAATGTTATGAAGAAAAACAAATAATTAATGTTAGTTATTTTTGCATTTTAGAATTAAATAAACCAATTCAAATGTAACACGTCGATTATGTTTTAGAATGACAATTACACCACTTTTATTTTTTTACGTTTCAGAAAAACATATATAAGAAATAATCCTGTAAAAACGTACTTACAATTTAATAATGGTACAATGTTTCTACGAAATTATTTTTTAAATTTATTCATTATCAAGATACAGGAAGATTAGAGACAGTAAAGGAAAAAATAACAAACTATGAAGAAAATTCCTAATTAAATTTTTCCAAGAAAATATATTTTTTATACCAGGTGGAATTTTATGTTTTATAAAGCAACATAAATTAATTTGTTATAAAGATAAAATAAATGAGCTCCTAGTTTAATACTCTCATGCATCCCCACATATTTGGAAAAAGCTTTAGAAAAATTATGAAAAGGAATTTAAATTTAATCTGGAGTTCAGTGTACTGTATCCGTGTTTCAGAGGATCATTATGGAATTTTTCATAAACATTGCATACACCTTATTCAAATCGAGTAAGAATTTCGCTCAAGATTGAAATGCAAAATAGCTCACCATAAACTTCGTCTTGTAAATGTATTTCGCCTTTCCGTGCGTGTCTTTGACCTCCTTGGCGAGGAGGAGATGGAGATCGAACAGGAACACTCTCCGCTCGCGGCACTTCTTGATGATCTGCCGCAGGTCCCACACTTGGAACGAGTCTTGGAGGACAACTTCGCCGAGACTGTCCGTTGGAACATCACAGCCCTCGAGGTTCGACAGGTGCATCGCATCGTTCGCCTTCTTGGGCACCGACAGCATAACATCCAACCCGTCCTAGTTAAGGAGTAAAACGTTAGTGTTTCGGCGATTATAAAATTACGATAAAGGTGGTATCTTATTTTTCACCGTCTGCAAAAAATTGTGTGGTCCAGTGTTCCTCGGAATGTCGAGTATAGTTTTTTTTTCACATTATTGACACATATTTAGGTTATCTTGTTAGTTCCTAGAAAACGTAATTTTCCTTAACGATCAACAGTGTAAATAAACATATTTCATGGAGCATAATATTATGATGAGTTGAAATGAAGGAACAACCGTCAATCGCGATTAGAGTATAGAGTTCCGAAGTGGCGTAAGACGTTTGGAAGTCCTAATAAAAAAAATCGATTGTTGAATTACGAAAGTACTTAAAGTTTATTGCCATTACATACTTATTAATATAAAATGTAGAACCAAGAGGTTAAACTCTTTTTTTCGTTATTTGATTTTTAATTAATTGACTGAACCCAACATCAGGAAAACCGCTTTAAATATTGTTTACCACATTTCAAAGTGCATAGTAATTTATTGACGTAGTAAATTATGAGATTACGGCGGACTATTATTCTTCGAAGGGACGCCCATCCCACGAAAATTAACTTTAAGTAGATCCATTTAGTGATTAGGATTATTCAGACTGCAATTTCTTCATTAATCCGCTATTATTATATCATTACTTTATTATCTTGACATCTATACTTTACTACGTTTACAGGACCCTAATCTAACCAAAATTGACATTGAAATTGGTAACTTAGAAGCTGGTATCTATTATATTATTATTATAGTTTGTAACTATTTACATTGACATGATATATTCATAACTAGCTTTCCACCCGCGGCTTCGCCCGTGCAGTCAAAGAAAAACCCGCATAGTTCCCGTTCCCGTAGGATTTCCGGGATAAAACCTATCCTATGTCCCGAGGTAAAAAGTAGCCTATGTCCTTTCTCGGGTATCAAAATATCTCTTTACCAAATTTCATGCAAATTGGTTCAGTAGTTAAGGCGTGATTGAGTAACAGACAGATAGACAGAGTTACTTTCGCATTTATAATATTATATAGTATGGATTAATACATACAACATTTTTACGTGCAGGTCCAATCCGATTTTGCCGATGACTGTTTATATACTTTAACATTATCAGTAAGACACTATCGACACTTATGAGAACCATTCCATTGGTATTTAAGGATTAAATTTTACAAACGAACTCCGTGTGGAATAAACCACTCCACATCGAGTCCCCGATTGATGTGCAAGTTGGCCATGAATCATAAGGAAATATTGGTTTAAACCTACGGTTAATTACAACGAACTAGTTTGTTTAATCTTAAATATATCCGACGTTTGTCGTATTTAACTGGAAATGAAAATACAAACATCTCATCCGATAGGCGTAATGGGTTTACGCCATTACAGAACACAAAAGGTCGTTAGCAACTCTGATAAACGAAATATTAGTCTGTTGATTATGAGCTTACCCTACATCTTTCCAATTATTAGGCTTACTAGCTTCACCCGGCTTCACCCGCGTTTTTAATGAAAAATTTCGTAGGATTAAAATGTTTTACCGAGAGAATAGGTAAATCTTAAAGAAGTTTATAGCTCTCTAGCCTTCTATCTCTATAGACAAAAATAATACAATAAAAGCGCTCCATTACGACGTTAAAAAAAATAAACAGACGCACATTCACATTCATTAAATTACTAAGGATAGTAAGGAAAATTAAATTGACTGGAAAGAAAATAATGTACACTTACGTCTTTTATAACACAATATATTATTAAATTTTAAAACAATATTACACAACAGCGACTTACACGCCAAATAATTAACAACAAGCTAGGTTCAAAATAAAATCAACACAGCCGATTGTTTGTAGTGACAATTAGAATATAAGCACAAGGTATGCTGGACTCTTACGGATTTATCTTATCACTGATCATAATTGACGCGTCTTTAAAAGATAAGAGCCGTGATTCTTGGTACAGTTTTGGTACATAACATAGTGGATTTCATCTATGTCAAGGTTGCTGCTCCATAAATTCGCACAATATTATACAACATTTTTATGACAAAATAAATAACATACCTTGATTTCTCCTTGGCCCTCAGCACAACAAGCTTGCAGGTCTTTCAGAAGCAGTTGATATTTGGTAATTCTCTGCACCGGCTTGATCAGGTATGCTGCCAAGGGATGCTCTAATTTCTTACGACGTTGCACTCTATGACAAAATATAAAAAAATAAAGGAACTACATTTGAAACCGACTTGCACTTGCGTTACTTAGACAAACATTTATGCATTAATTGCCTAAACGACATCTTTTAAAATGTTTATTGTTTACATTAAGTCAGCGCTCCAGAATAACAAGGAAATTTACCAAAATAGTGCCATCTTGCGAGCAACGTCGAAAATATGTATAAAGCTACAACGTTCGCCACACGGAAAACATCCTCTGACCTCCAATAGATGGCATGTGACACAAAAGCTATTTTATTTTTTTAATGTTAGTTATTTTTCTTTGATTTTCTTCTTTCCGTTACATATTCACCGAATTGATCTTACGAAGTTTTAATTAATCACACTGTTCATTTTTTAATAGCATTGAAACGCATGTTTTAAATCAAGTTATGGATAAAAAGTGTTAATATAATGGTGACGTGACTGATGTAATCTAGAAATTAAAGACTTCTTAACGGATTTTAAAGGCGATTTTATCATTAACCCGATGCTTAGAACACATTACAACGAGTGTGGTCACGGGGAGACAGGGAGTTTTTAATTTTTTTCCGGTTAGCCTGATATGTAAACTGTAATTACATATATTTATAATAAATAATTGTGTATTATGTAAACTGAAACTATGTATTATATCGCTTCTAGAGGACATTTGAAGACACTTGAAGACATTTTCAGATTACTTTGTTAATGAAAATGCTTTTATTAGTTTCACCTGCGTGTTTGTATATAACTGTCTCCTTTAGACTCGATAAACGGGCAGATTTAATTCAAAATAAGTTATCTCTATATTTAAAATGAATTCCTATTTCGAGTTTGAGTTTGAGTTTATTAGTTAGAAGTTGAGACGTCTGTTGGGTCAGCTATATACTTACTTATCAGGGATCGGTAATAATAAACTTTTTTAATTATTATTTTTTTATCTATACTATTTTGGATAGTTCGATTCACTCATACCTCTCAAAGTAATCGCCCGCGTGTTGCACGACCGCCGCGTTACT
>CAJQZM010036041.1:0-20437 GCA_907164665.1 Colias nastes | reverse complement strand
AAGCAGTGGCCCACGTCCTCGGGCCACGCCTCGTACTTGTCCAGCTCGCGCAGGAATATGCGCTCGTGGAAACGGTGGATCTCCTCTATGTTGCCGAATATCAGCTCCTCCTGTGTAAGGAACAATTGAAAATTGAGTTTTTTTAAAGTGAAACTTTTATTACATCGTCTCAAACTTTTTGGTCTGTGTAGCGCATGTCGCTTGACGGTCGGCTGCCGAGTAGGTATAAAGCAGTGTTCGGAAAGTTTCACTTTTACCGTGGTTTCATAAAACCACACAACATTTTTTTACAATAACACTGTTACAATAAATACTTTGAATAATTCTGTTCCACAATTCTCTTGTATTCGACAACAAATAACCATAAATTCTAATAATTATCTATGTAGTATTCACAAAAATAGTCATAAAACACTTTTTTTTTTTTTGCTAAAACTGGCAAAGAGCACGAGCTCTTTAACCACGAGGTTTGCTTGAAGAAAAACCTCAGACACTGGGTTACATAGAAAGGGAACTGTATAGTATAATTATACATGTAACAGAAGTTACAGATAGGGACTGACTATTTCTGACTGACTGAATTACAACCTAAAAGTCTATAAGACATTGATATTTCTTTACCTTGCCCTGTAGCGCTGCCGGTACAGAAGCGGGATCAGTGCGCATCTCACGCAAGTATCCAGTGATACAAGTTTCCAGATCTTTGACGTACGCTCGCTCCGTTTGCAGCAGCTCGGCCATGATGAATCTGTTCAAATGGCAAAATTATTAATTTCTGACGTTTAAAAAAGATCCAATTAGAGTTACTATACTACTTAATTACTTTACTTACTTACTAGTTTATAAGCATACAGCTATAGTCCGATCAACATATCAAAAGTAACAATAATCATTTCACGGATTGTGACATAATAAATGAAAAAAATATGATTCCATTTTTCTTTACATTATCTACCAGTATCTACGATACAAAAGTTTGAAATGCAAAGCTTAATTTTATTAATGTGCTTTTAAAGTATCGAGACAATTTAAATTATTTGAAGTATTAATACCGCTTAGTATCAAATCTGTGGTTTTTCAAACAGCCAAATAAAATCAATATCCCCATATGTACTCACTCCTTCCTCCTAGCGCTGCGTCTCTTCTCATCGCCAGCAGCCGGCGGTTGCGGCTCCACTCGCACCTCGCTCTCCGATTGAGTGGACGCTAGTGACGGAGCCACACCGGAGTCGCTCTCCGCTTCCGCCTCACCGCCTTCCATGGAACCGCTGAACTCGGCATATCTGTTCACGATAGAGACATGTAAATGTGTGTTCAAACTCCATTATAAATCGATAGGCAGGCGAAAGATGAAAAAAGAAGCCACTTTTGGTTTTTATCACCCAAACAATATTCCCAATCTCCTTACTGGATTGGATGTGATTGTGTTGTGTAAATTACCAATTAAAGTATTTGTATAAAAAGTAAAAACTGATAATTAAGTCCACTTCAAAATTAATTCTGACCAAACAAAAATTACAGCCATGTCTACTTTCTATCTTTTCTCTAACCAGATATAACATCCACAGTTGCACTGTGGTACTATAACGCACCTAGCATCCACAGCGGCCACCCACTCCTTGATCTGCACGGCATGCGGATGCCCCTTCTCCACCAGCCCGTCAGCCAGCTGGGCCAGCAGCCGCACGCGCTCTCTGCTCTCGCGCGCCACGCCCGCCGCCGCAGCCGCAGCTGCCGCACCGCACCGCTCTTGCGTCTCGCGGATCCATTCCACCGCTGCGCGCGCTGAGCGCTCGAACAGCGCGAACTGCTGGCACTGCTCGAGGCGCTTCTTGCGCACCGTCCAGTGCTCCAGGACCTAAGAACGAAATTTTTATCTTACTCAACTCAAACATATAAAGCTAATATTAGAAATGCCAAACGAAAAATTACCGGTTGTATCAAAATCATAACAAACGTCCTCAACATTTAACGCGACACGAATGCTTGAGCACAGACCATTATCTGCTAGCACGAGGCCCGACTGATAGCATCGCGAAATAACAAAAGCTTTATTGTATGGCGAACCGTAACAGCAATGACACTGACAATGACACGCGATTATATATGCTACACAGATTTATTTCCAAACATGTAATTGTATGTCACTCGAACAGTAAAAAAATCAAAACATATCATCGGAAGGATGATAAACGGAGCCGCGTCCGATCACAATCGGAATTCATAGGTATTTGTTTGTTTACAGCATCGCTTCGAATTCACACAAACAATCTAGTAGTCGTTTTGCATGCACCCGGAAAACAATTAGTACCGCACGATAGTGATAAAAATAGAATTAATTGCATCAGAACGGAGCCAGGCAGTCTAGCGGTCTAGCTCAGGCGAGCTTTTATCGCTTTAATATACCACTACTAGAATAACGATTTAATTGTTATGTACAATCCAACTACTTAAAAAATAATAATAATATCGATCTTGTTAATACTGTAACATTGCAGGATGATAAATATAAGAGGATTTTTCATTTATTACTCCCACACATACAAACTGCATTGAACAAAAGATCAAATATGATAATGATTTTAGTAAAGAATATCGAATTTATACTTTTTCAGTGGAAAGCAAATTCCAAATGCATATATTCCTCTAAATCTTATTTGAAGTATATTAGACTTTGATTTATGCATGAGCGCATACAGTAAATAGCGTCTAGCAATAAACAAATTGCAGTATTTGTAACGCGGAGCATGCATTACAAAATAATTATCTTTTGAAACACTTAGCATAAATAGCATGTTATGATATATTGCTATTACTCTATTCCCGTATGGTTTTGTTCATAATAAATTTCATTTGACAAGGACGATTAGTTCATAAATTTCAGCAATAACATAAATAATAAATCATTAAGTCTAATCCACTTATTTACTAAGATACTGTGCTATTTTTTTTTTACGCCGTTAGTACACCTACGCATTCGCGTGCGGCAGCGAAACAACGAAAAATCTGTCAGTAGTATGGCAGGTTTTCGCATATGATATGTCTCACTCTAGCACGTAGATAGATGAAATAGTTGCGTCCTTGTCAGTATTGTTTCGCAAGGAACTGCGAAATGGCCATTACACAGACGCATTGCGAAAAAGTTGCGAAAACATTGCTGTTTACTAACGTTCCGCAGATATTTCGCTACGCAGTAGTTTCGCAGAGATTCGCTGCCGCATACGAATGCGTCGGTGTACTAACGGCGTAAAGGCGTTAAGTTATGAAATATAAAAATCTATAATACTATAACCACGCATTATGAAACGCATCGTAACTCCTTGTAGTTCGATTAATAAGGCTCCATAATTTATATTGTGTGAAATATTTCCGTTCCATGATTAAAGGTCTATTTAAGGTCTTTTGAGTCAAAACTTTCGCAAGACAAACCGACTGCTTACAACAGCAAACGTGCCTTATTTTCCTTTCCAATAGCGTATCAATTCATGATGTGCTGTAATCGCACTCGCAGTTTGTCCGTGCACTTGCGGACTTCCCACGTACTTTAGGCTCAAACCTTAAACTTAAAGAGACGCATTACCGCCACTACATACCTTATTCTCCTGTGCCAATAGCGTGTCAAGTATAGCGCGTGTTTGTTCATGATGCGCCTTACTAGCCGCCGCAGTTTGACCGTGCACTTGAGCAGATCTCGCCGCGTACTTGAGGAACGTCTCAGCGGTGCGTCGGGCCAGCGTGCACGCTTTGAGAAACGCCTCCTTCTGCTCCCCGTGCTTTACTATTAGCGCTGCGACCTGTTAATATGAAAATATAGTGAGTCTCATGAGGTTACATATTATGCTGCAACATCAAGAATAAATTAAACAGGTGGGAGCATTCCCCTTCGTAGTGAATTACTTTCATAAGAGGAAGGCGGGTTCATAAAATACAATTCGATTTAGTATCAATATTATACAACATATTGTGATCCAATCAACGTAATCATACAATTTTAACTCATAATGTATCAAAACCGTTACCTGAGCAGCTTTATCCAAGCTCTGTTGTAGCGTTTGCGTATCATCAGAATTAGGTGTAGTGGTCGATATAGCGGCACCAGAGCCACACCAGTCTTCATCCCTTCTGTATTCCCGCTCAAGCGAGTCGAGTACGGAGCAGACTTGTTCCGCCGTCTTGTAGAAGTTGAGCGATGCGGTCACGAGCTTGTGACGTTCCTCGGCGCACGTGACCAGACGCTGCCATCGCTCGGTCACCTCTTCAGATATCTCTCTGAAAATGTATATTTACACGTTATAACAGTTTCATAAAGAATTAGTTTATGCAGTTTCTTAATAGGAAGTTGTATGGACTAACCTAACATCAATCTCAACTCTCACTCTCATTTGCATTATAAGTATGCATGCAAATATATTAACAGAATTCTAATTCAAAACTATAACAGCGATTTTTTAAGGGTTTTATGTTTTCATTTACCTTATAGTATGCGGGTCGTAATGGTTAGCAGCACGTAGGGCGTCCGCCCTGTATTTGACCTGCACAGCGCTAGCGTGGGTTTTCTCTACAGCCACTTGAAACTGATCGTGTTCGCGCTTCAATTGTTCGGCTTCAGACAACGTTCCCGGTATAGAGAAGGACGCGGCCAACATCGCTTCGCCGTTGCGTATCCAGCTCACAACTTGTGCTGCGTCTTTTTGGAATTGTCCTATAAAAACGTTACAATTAATAACTGTATTAAGTATATAATATCATATTTATCTTATTGCTTACGAAATACTTGTATAAATCTACTTATAAACTCTTCTTTTTACGGTTGAACAAGAAAAGAAACATGTGGACTACATGGTGTTCTTTAATCTCCTCCATCTACAGTAAATCATACGATAAATACACAATAATATTCAAGTATTATCCAGAACAAATTGCATCTTAGCCTTCATATTCCAACTTCTGAAATGTAATAACAAAAGCTAGTACATCAAATAGCACACTAAATCCACTTACCCAATTGGACGCACTGCTCGAACCTCGCCCGTCTCTCCTCAGCCAGCTCCTCCAGGTCCAGCTGCCTATCGTGCAGGAACTCCAGCAGGAGTTGCACCCGGGCCTGCGCGTCTAGTGGTGCGCCCTCGGAGCTGTCAGAGCTGGACGCCATCACGTCTGACGCTTCCGCGATCGCTGCGGCCAACTCTTGGCCTTGTTGGACTACCTGTGGGTACAGTTGTTATGTTATAACATGTATTTTTCTTGTCTTATAAAAGACCACACTTTTTTTTAATTAGAATAACTTTCGAATGAGGTATATATGAGCAAAAATTTTTATCAAAAGAATTTGTGTAAAAAAGTAACAAGTTTCAACTAGGAAATTTGGCAGATATTAGACCATTGGTCAATTTTTGTTTCCTGTAAAGTTTATTAGGGGTTACACAAATCTCTCGCGATCTCAAACTTTCCAATAAGTACGAAGTAATAAAACAGAATAATTATAATGAATACAAAGTAATGTATGACCTGGAAGGTAGCATGTTGCATCCTAGCCACGCTCTCGTTGTGAGCCGCGAGAGCTTGTTCCGCCTGTTGCGGGTCGCGCGGAGGCTCACTGCGCTGCAACTCGTCGCCCCATAACTCAAGCCGAGACGACACCTGATGTGACACATGATTCATAACAAATGTACAGCTATTTCCTATTTAAAATATAGGGTGAAACCTGTGGTTTCCAACCTAAATTGGCTGTCGGTAAGTTAAACCCCAAATTGGAAAGCAATAATTTTTTTTTGGACTATTTTTAGGCCGACGAATTTGGCATCGTTTTTAAAACTCTATCTTGATGTATTTATTCTTCTTATACCTTTACAAAAGACAACAAAAACATAATTCAATATTTTATTAAATTCATATTTATAAATACAGTAGAACCTCAATAACTTAAGCCTCGGTAACATAAAAACCTCTGTAACTTCAAAAAATAATATGTTCCCTTCCCATCAGAGCCCAAAACCTCTTTAACTTAAAATACGCAACCTCTATAACTTAAATAAATAATCTCTGTGTTGGCCCTCAGTAACTTAAAGAAATGTTTCCACAACCTCTATAACATAAAATTGTTTGTCAATGAGTCATTTTGAAAGAGTGTCAAAACAAAAGGTTTCGGTATTTATTGCTTGCACGTGTTCACTATGTATTGTTAACGTAAACAATACATTACCTATTGTTTGCTTTATCGAAATTCTTCAAAGCTTTGCGGCGGTTAGCTTTATGACAACGACTTACTTGCATCATAAGTTTTTGATCGTTGTCCTGGAAACATCGCTTTACTTACTGTGTGATAAAACTGGTTTAAAATGAGTCCAAAAAGAAAACTAACAACCTCACCTACGCTGATAAATTAAAAGCAATAGAAGCAGTGAAAAATGGTTGACCCTTGATAACTTAAAACCTCTATAACTTAAAATATTTTGTGTTTCCCTTGGACTTTAACTTATCGAGGTTCTACTGTATTATAAGAAATTCGCCTTGAATCACGCCTAGAAAATATGAGAAGTTAAACGTTTAAGGCTTTAGACAAGCGTAATTATATGCACTTGGATGCAATTTAGTACTCGACAGTGCAAGAAACCCGTTCGCTAACAGAGTTAACGATATTCATAATTATAACTACACATTTAGACAAGTCATGTTTTTGTCTGACACGATTTTCCCGTTTCCTTTGTTGAAGGTCATGAAGGCTACCTATATTCGCACTTATACAAACGATATTATATTTTATTGATATTAAATATAAAGTTTGAGCAACAGTCTAGTTATATAAATAAAGTTATAATTTGTGCGCATTATTTCTTATGCACGCCTCATTTCGTGGTTTCGATTAATAAAGGGTACAGTTCCTCTCCACTTTTATGAATGTTAAAGTTAAATCTGTAAAGTAATAAACCAAATAATGTATTTAAATTTAATTACTTTCTTGACAATGGAAGAAAATTCTCCCTTATCAATGCTGTGAATCATAAATTTCCAACGTCTATTGTACTATTCATGAAAAGCAGAACAAGCAACGTTCCATTAAAGTAAATCTGATATTGATAACTACAGACGTCATACTAGTAATCATCTAATAACCACAACGACGGCGATAGTACCTACAAATTATATTTCTCTCTGAGCATATTTCAAAACGTTGCCCCGTATGGATTATCGTGACACGTGTAAGCAACACTTTAAACTGTGTAAGACCTAAACTCACTGCGTATTAGTATACAGTCCTCACCTCTAGTGCATCCCTCTCGAAATGTCGCAATTGTAGAGTAAGCTCAAGACGCCTCTCGCGATCTGACCACAGTTCCTCGAGGGCACTCCGAGTTCCCCGCAAACGTTCCAGGGTGGTTTCCACAGCTGACGTGCTCGCTGTATCCGAATCCCCAGATGACCTGTAAAGGAAGAGATAGAACTTTTTAAAATCGCACTAAATTAAAAGATCATCAAATTTTGTCCTGAAATATTTATATTTATTTATTTAAGTCTGTTGATATAACGATTAGGCACAATTATTTGCTGATTTGTTTAATTGGGCAAAAATGCAACTTTTTCTCCTTATTACATAACGCATACAAACCTCCATCTTAAACATCGTACAGGTGACTTGTGCCTGTGGGAACGCCGGTGATATTTGAGCATTTTTTTACACTAAAATGTTCATTTCACCGTCTGTTTTAACCACGTGAACTCACACAAATGTCTCGTTAGTCGCATAAACTTAACACTGAGAAAAAATAATATTACGAGCACGTTCAAAGTTTAAAAACAATTACATACGTATGGTGATTATAATTATAAGACCGACAGTGACCTACAATTCTCAGCGCCTACTGTTATGTTACGGTTGGTTAGCGAATCTCTTACGCCAGGCCACTTCCGAGCGACCAGTCAGTGGTCTGCGCTTCCATCGTTGCCATTTATTATTCTTTATTATTCAAAACAGACTCGATTGTTTGGAGTGTTGATTTTATTGATAAATAAATTACGTCACTTTCACAGTAAGCATGCGAGAGGTATTTAAAAGGGTAAACATAACGTCTAAATGCATTATGTTTTAATATAAATGGCGTTGTACATATTGCCGTTTAAAATTATCTAGTTTGGCTGGAATGCAATACTTTATTCTTATTTTCACAACCAACACATATCAATTAGGTACCTATAAGGCATACAATTTGTCATTCAATAGGATATATAATAGCTAACTATTGTACGGTTGTAATAAAGTGTATTGTACAAAACTAACGTTTTGTCAGCAATGCCTAGGGTACATAGACTTGACAGATCCGCAATATCCTACTATTGTTCGGTCTCGTAATCTACAGTAATTACCTCGCTTTATTATTTAGGGTTAATAAAATGGCCGTAAACAACTTTTGCGTAATGTTAACGGTAAAGTATATTTAAATAACAGTACAATTTCGGTGAAATCGCGTTCTCAATTTTATTACAGTAATATATTAGATTACTATAAATTTACATAGGTATCAATGTGCATTGAAAAGAAAATAGGTAAAATGAAAGGAAATAAGAAAATAGGAAAGTATTTCAAAAATTTAGGATAGTTCAAAAGTATTCTTATAAGTAGTGTGAAAATTCTATCACGTTGAATTAAATATTAAATTATATAATCAGTTACTTAGTTGTTAAAAACTTGTTATTTCAGTTGAAAAATGAAAGCTTTGTGTGAGCATCCCGTATCTCATAATAAATAACCGCGATGGTGCGATACCGCAGTGATGTTTCGTGTTAAGATGAATATTCCGTGAGGACGTTTTCTACTGTCGCCAGAGCGCGGCATTCCTCACGCGTCGGCGACCAATCGGAACCAAAGATATCCATTGTACCCTGAGAACTGCGCGGCTAACTTCACACTCGCAAATACTAGGAACTATATTGATATTCCTAAAGTGTCTCAAATCGGAGGCGAACAAAGAACCAATATATTTATCGCGTTAAAAGATCCAGCGTGACTTTACTGTCATCAAAGTGACGACGAGATGAGCCTGTAGAGAGTGATGAGAGCACTTTCATAGGCTATAAGCAAGTGGCACTTGAACGACCTTTCTCGCTAGGACATGCAAAAAATGATACGCGTCCTCCAAAATTAAGTATAAGGGCCATTGACTATGAGAGTGAAAAAAATATGTAAGAGATTATCCAAAAAAATATATAATCATAACAATAATCATTTTATTTATGCGCTATAAACCATTTCGTTATAAATTCATACACGTACTTTTTTTAACCGCAAAAAATATATTTATAAAGCACAAGGCATATTTAAATTACACCTAAGTAAAGTTTTTGAAAGATGTAAAGACAAAACTGAGCGTATAAAAATAAAACGAAACTCAAATGTTATGCCATCGCATGGTTGGATACTAGGCGCAGTTGTAACACTCGACGACACAGAGGATCGTTGTTCAGTAGACAAACCCGAAGAATCCCTAGATAACACACAAAGTAGCCAGTGTCGAGATGAAACGCATCGTCTCTGTGTCGCCATGAATATATTACTTATTCAAGATTAGACCAACATTTATGCCGTGCGGAGACGTTACAACTCGCAGATCATGGAATGATGTAAATATTTATTCATGCATAAACTTAAAGTACGATATACGATAAGGAATTAGAATTAAGTGAGGGATATGAACAGTAGTCAGAATTGCTAGCACATGATAAGTGATAAATAAAGACGTTTACGTATCGTCAATGATGGCCCTATCGCCTTTTAAAGCTCCGTCGGGCGCATGTAGGGAACGTTAAAAGTATATATTAACAGTGCGTTAAACTTTATATATTTAGCTCGTAAATATTCAGCTCGTAGCGCACACCAATCCTCAAGGAAGGGATACTAAAACAATTAGGGCTCAGTGATAGTTTATGGTACGTTAAAATTTATTCAATTTATAACCGTTTTTATGAAGGCCTTGCGGCGCCTTGCATTTAACGTTGGCTTATAAAATACACAACTCTTAAAACATTATGTTTTAAATATATTTGAAATATTACAATGAACGAGAACATAAATAAAAAAAAAACAATTCAAATGAAAGTGAAGAAAGAAGAAACAACGATGAATTGTTTTGTTCTTTTTTTGTATAAACAACATAGAAAGCGTCTGCCGTGGAAGGGTCATAATGTGCATAGATAAATTCGCATCGTACAGGGCACGAACCAACAGAGAAAGTGATACTATCGCGAAAGCAAACATTGAATACAAGCACTAATACATATTAACAATTCAACTGATATTTAATATAGGTAGTACCCCATGAACTGCTATTTACTGTAAAAATGAAAATATAAAAAAAAAACTACTAATACTGCTCAATTTTTAAAGGCGGTAGAGGATGTTATTATATTAAAGTCTGTCGTATAAAAGGGCAAATGTTCATGTTATGATAACGGAGACACTGGACCGGCGTCAGCATTGTGCGTGCTGACACCACGTCGAACAACTTTTTCAATACATACATTCCGATACTACAAACTTACATTGTCTGTTACGTCAGCCTGCAAGGACATGAGCATCATGAGATATTGCAACAATATGCACGCCAAAAAACAATTTAGCTAATAAAACTGGCAATTAAATAAGCAGGTGTGTTTAGACGTTAAAGTATCAATTATATTTTAAGAACAAGTTCCGAAGGCTAATACCATATAAATTATTTGTACATAGAAATATTGTAGAAACGCGTTACCGAGAACACTCTCACTAGTGCCTACGAGTTTAGAAAAATAAACTATTTGTGGGATCTTTATTTTTAATTTTGTGCTTGTTTATGAAACTTTAGAAAAAGTCTCCCATCTGCATCATAGCATCCACTCCGTTTAAAAACAAATTTTTTGATATACAATTCATGTATTTAACAAATGCATAAAGTCATATAATTATTATTTATAAAGCGTGCGTAGTGTGCGCAGCTCATCCGATAACTTTCTATAAAGACCACAACTCTAATCGCTTTAATGCGGATTCAAAAGAGACAAGTTACAGTACTATAGAGTGTTATTTTAACAAAACTTTACTGTCATTTTATACCAGATACAGTAAAAAAAAATTTACTGTACTGGTATAAAAATTTGATAATTTTAAATCAAGTTACAGTAAGTGTAAATAAAAATCATAATTGCTCTTTTGTAGTAATTAATTGTATCTTCTGAATTCTGATTTATTTTAAAAATTAAAATACATACAAGCAAAGTATCTTATTACAATCATACAGATAGTTGCAATAATTCCTAGAACATCTTACTTACTTTTTATCAAACATGGTCACGTTAAACAACATGCACGGTTAATTATTACATGTAAGCATACTAGTAATAGTGAATAAAATATTATTAATCGCAACTGTTGAAAACAAGGAACACGTAAGAAAGAGACACGCCACATAGTTAAAATATTTACATTAGCGTTTCAATTGATTTCACTAAATGCTCAATCAGAGCTACTTGTTAATTGTACAACAACATTTAATACAACATTGTATTGAAGGCAAAATATAAAGCGGTATACGAAGGGAGGTTTGTATCTATTACAGAGAAAAAAATAACTGGAAAAGCTGATACCGGATAAAACTTTTTTATTGGGAACTAAGTTTAAAGAATTTAATATTGTAGAGCGATGTCGAGTTCAGAGACAGGTTCAATATAGGAAAGAGTTAAGTGACGTTATTAAAAGTTGAAGAGAGCGTATAGGGTCGCTTTAAAATGTTAAATTATGCAGGGTTGGCGGAGAACCGAGGACTCTTCACTTAGGAAGCTAAGTACAGCATATGCAGCTACTTTACAATTATTAATTCCGTAATTGCCATGAAACCTAAACTAATTATAATTATACATTAAAAAAAATTTAACACAAAGGATAAGTAAGCATATTAAAATAAATTTCACTAGACTAGGAACAATAATAGCAACTTAACATTAACACGCCGTATTAAATTAAGAAATTTTGCAACAATTTAAATACGAGACGATTTTGAGAAACACCGTGAAGAAGCTATAGAATTATGTAAGTATTGGCTTAATCTGTGGGCAATACAATTATTATAAAACCGAAACAAAATAGCCGTGAGAGAGTTCGGATTTCACAGCGATCCGCTATTCAAGAATACAAAGGTCACACTAGACTGATTGTTTGACAATTTATCGATATCTTCTTTGTGCATAGGTATTTATTTTATGTGTAAAGGTATTTATGAATATGAGAACAATTACGGGGTGTGGGAGGATTAGGGTCCCACGGGGCGGAGGGAGACGCGGCGCAGTCCCGCCGAATGCGTCTGTCCTTAACCGTAGGAGCGAGCCGGAAACAACGATTGTGAGACAATTTAAATCACTCGCGACCCATCAGCCATTGTTGTCGACTTCCCGACAACTGTGCAAGTAGACCCGATATATACCGTAGGCGACATACGTATACGTGTACAATGTACATTTACACCTACATTACTTCCTCAAAAAAAAATATAACTATTCTTTATATGACTGAGTCGCTCTTTAATTAATTTAAGAGCATGGAAAGGCTTTCTTTGCAAAGATCAGTCTGAAGGAAAAATCGATCTGTTCAACTGACATACACCTTTACATAGAGCACTCTCTATCGTCTGTTTTCTATAGATCTCTACATTACTCATGTTGAAACGTTGGTCCCATTCCAATTATTCTTATTTCAGTTCGATATTTGTATGGGAGGGCTATTGTTCATAAGGTATAGGAAAATTGTCAGAATATTGAAAAAAAAAGCTCAAACACCGAGCCAGCTTCCTATTATAACAATAAGCCTCCCGAGGGAGAGCAATGTAGCAAGAGCAGACTTTCGCATTGCAAATATTGACCAAGGCTAGCCAGGAGGGGTTCAATAAAAGCGATATCGGAGACTAATATCAGACAATTGCCAATATTGGAGTATATAAATTTGAACATTTAAAATTTTACTTGGGTAGTGTTAGATATATCGTTGTATTACAAAACGATATATCTAACACTACCCACTTGCCCCGGCATCGCCCGTGTTCATCCGAGATAAAAAAAACTGTATGTACAAAAAAATGCTCCTGAATGAGGGAGTTTTCTGTTAGTGAAATAAGTTTCATGATTAGATCAGTACTTCTGAAGATTACCCCTTATAAACATACAAATTATAAATTTAGCACCCTCTGTATTTGTACACCTTTATGATCTTAGAATAGATAATCTTCTACGATTATACTAAATACTTTTGTACATAACTTTTCAAAATGATAATATTATATGTATAAATAAGTATGCCCATACCCTGAGATGTATCAGTAATTTGTGGGTTCGGATAGAATCGTATCGTATTATACTAAAAGACCCTCGTTATAATTATGTGTTGATGTTTTGGGGTGCCAGTCGGCGGAAATTCAATCATACCTACGGTAGTATATCATCAGAGGGGTCCTTTCCCTAATCTCTATTGAAGGTCGAAGTTTCTTTTGTCAATAAATATTTTATTTGCAGTTCTTAAATAAAAAATGAAATAATATTTATGCGTCCGTAGACACTCTTAATAAATGGTTATTTATGTTACTTTTGTATTGAACTATTTAAACGTAAGTAATAAAAAATAAAAAAAATAATACTCATATTGTTTTGTAGAGCTAATTTCTCTAATCATTAAAATTTAATAAAAACAAACGCCAAACATATAAAAAAATATGTTTTATATCTATTATTCCATTATTATTTCCATTATACAAACGAAAAAATCTTCAAAGATAATACGATTGAAATTCAACTTATTGAAGAAAATTTTAAAAACCATCTTGCACATCACCATACGTATAATTATATTTGAGTCAAACAATAACACGCTGTATAATTAAAAACGACAAAAAAAGAATAGTACGTTCGAAATATCGTATAGGCGCGAAACCGAAAACGCGTGCACAAGTCGCAGAGTGGACGTCGCTCCGCGCTGTTTCCCGGCAGCGGACTGCGCGGGATGCACGGCCCACTGTGCTTTGGCCGGCGTCTCGTCGATCTTACAATCGTTTACGAAAGAAAATTAATTGCCTTCATGGAAAAGCGACCACTCAAAAACTGGTCGAGGGGTAATGCCTTTTGAATACAGCTAGCTTTTTGTTTATTATTGAATTTTGGCTGCGCGGTCCGCAGTGTTCTTTTTATTATTTGTTGTTATTCAACAACTTTTAAACTTTGCATAAAATTAACATTTTGACGTACTTAAAAATAAATAAAAACTTAATTAATATTTTTGGAAAGGAAGCTATTCACAAGGTCAGTTACCGATTAAGGTGATCACTATGGTCAAAACTGAAAAACACCTTATACATATTGAATTTTGTTGAGGAAACTGTTGGAACGATTGTCTTAAAAAAATATATGTGATACTCAAGGATATAATTAACAAAGTGTATTGTTTACTTTTCATTTTAGAACGGCCTAAACATAAAAAAATACATACAAATCAACCCCTTTTTGAACATAAAACGCATTTTGTTAGGAAAACGGCTACATATTTATACATGAAATTTATACCAAAAAATATGTTATGATATTTGTACCAATTTGTATTGATTGTTTTTTCAATTTTCATTATTATCGTTAAATTATCAAGAAAAAACTCGAACTAGACTGGCCTTATTTTAATAAAAATTGGTAGAGATAAACTACGATAACATGGCGCGCCCCTCCAAAATTCAAAACGTTTGAAAGTATTTGTGAAATTCATAATAAATAATATAATAATATAATATAATAATAAAAATTAATAATTTAATTATTATATTATTATAAATAATAATAATATAATATTTAAATATTTGTATTTCACTACACACATTGAAACAGTAATTTGGAGGGGCGCGCCATGTTATCGTAGTTTATCTCTAACATAAGTTTACTGACGTATAAAACAATGCTTCAATAACCGTGACGTCTGTTAAATGTAAGTATCATCATTGGTAAACGTTCTTCATTAGATAATAACAGAAACCCAATGCAGTATAATATATAATATTATGTCGGCAGACGCATCTATGTTGATGTATGAAACGAGGGGAAGCGTTGTATGGACTCCGCGCTTCAAAACGTACTTAAGTGCTGCTTTTCAAGTGTCTCAACCAGTTGCTAGCAGCTACTGTATATATTAACAAATTCAGTGTTGAGGTTAGCAAACAGCTACACGACTATAAACATGTAAACGTGCACATACATTTACTGTGTAATTTTTATGACGGATTTGTTGTTCAATTTATTTTGGGACCAGTCCTACTATATTATACAATTTAATTTATTACAAACGATAACAGAAACAACCACATTTAATTATCTTACTAACAAGAGCCTTGTTGTATTTTAGTCCTACCAAGAGCCATTTCGTTTCCTAGTGATTAGATGCTCTAAACCCTAGGGTTTCACCTATTTTCCATACACATGTTTATTTACAGGCCATATGTTTCATACGTTTTTTAATTACAACTTCGCCCTTGTAAAGAATCTAAATACCATTGTCGGTAAATACAATAAATCGCGCACTATGCGAACCCCATTTAATAGAACGATGTATAATAGAGCGTTGGATTTGTTGAAGGGCGAAACAATTGAACTTCTTATTACAAATACCATAATGATTAATGAGAGCTTTTTCTATTGCGTACGACGTGGCGGTACTTCAAACCCATACTTAGTATATGGGATGGAAAATTAGAAATATAGTAGAAATGCTAAATCATGCATGCATACACATCCTACTAATATAATGCAAAAGTTAGTGAGGATGGATGTATGCACATACATACATCAAAAAGTAACAGTTTCGTGAAAAGTAACAGACATACATATGTCTGTTACTTTTCACGAAAGAAATGCTGGTCGTTTTAGAATGAAACTTTACACTAATAAAGGTAATGAATCAGAATAGCACAGGAGCATTGAAATACTTGATTTTGCCCGCGCATTCGATTCAGCACGGGTAGTTGCTAATATACAAATTAATATACTTGCGACTTCTCGTTACTTCATCGTCACACAATAAGATAATATTTGACGAAATCATCAGTAAATTCAGGCATCTTATAGTTGAGAGCAAGCTATAATATTATTCGTTCTTCGTAATGCGTAGAACGTAATATATGTTTGATAACCAATATTGATTGCCGCCTTCAAAACAATATTAAGATGATATTAAAATTGAAATGGTTACCAATATTTTAGTTTTATAGAGTTGGTTAAGAGTCGCTCCGAAAATTTATTGTCGTTTGCTAGCTAGGTCTCATAAAATGTATCTTAGCTTACTGTGAGTTAATGCCGTTTGCAGGATTCCACAAAATTAGCACCTCATATTATTACTAGAATGTGCAAATGAGGTTGCTGATTAGAGGAAGGTCAGAAGAGACATGATTCAAAAGTGGTGTAAGGATTTACATAAACACTAAAGAAATAATATTAATCCATATTTGAGGATTTTTACGATATGTGGGTCTCATTTTACCTATATTAACGGTAATTATAAATAAAATGTACTAAGTATACAAATAATCCATAACTGCGGATTTATCTGCCACTCAAATTCTGCCATAAACATAATACTATTTAATATTTACACGACGATCATTCAATTAGTAAGTAGCAACTAATAAAACGTCTTCATATGTTTAACTGTTATTTTATTGTTTCATTCACGCACGCAATAATAGCTTTTTTACATGATAAATAGAAAGGAAAGTATCGTTTCGGCGGTGTATTTCATAGCATTGTAGATTCTAAATGTGTAAGTAGACAGCGTGACTTGATTACTAAGGTATTAAATGCTACATTGCGTAATTCAGTGTACAGTGTTCGTAATACGTAATTAATTATGCGAATATTTGACTACAAATTTGGAAGATAATATATAATTTTCACAAAATACACTGCATGTTTTAATACGCTCAAAGGTTTTATAATTACACTGGTTACAATAGTAAAACCGGTTGAAACTAGTACCTGGTCTAAAAATAAGCTAATCAAATCGTGCTTTACTACATAAAAGGGAAAGATGTTCCTAGTCATCCCTAAGGAGGCTGGCGCCAGTGTTACCACAACTAGTTACTTTTCCTGTTACGGTAAACGAGTCACCCAGGACTGAATCATTTCGCTACTAAGTATTTTGTTTATAAGTGGTACCTAGATGAACAGGGTCAAATAACAAGGAAAAGTAAAAATTAAATTGTGTAGTAAAACTACCCAAAATTCCATGAATGCTTTCTCGATAGCTTTAGTTATAATTTATAAATAAAAATAAACATCCCATCAAACATCATAATCAAAAAATAAGACGACAAAATAAAATGCTGGCAATTTCTGAAAATTAATTAGCCTACTAATTGATCAGTCTATTGAGCTACAATTTCCTTCATTAAACTCTATGTGACAGGTAGTGAAATCACAAGCAAATCACCGGAATCTGAGAAGCTGTTAGAGATCTAAGTGATAAATACTCCAAACGAAACATCCAGTTTTTTACGCGTTCGAGTAGGCTCTGCGTATGCGCCGGAACGTGGCGAGTTCCTCTACCTTAAATGGCATGTGACTGTATTTTTACTAAGTAGGTAGGCGGCCACAAACGAAATCAGGCTGTAATACAACGCGTAAATTAAACATAATTATGTTTTGCAAAACTGCAACCGTAGTTCTTTAGTTAATTAGTATATGCATCATCAATGGCATTCCTATTGCGTTCAAAGGTCCGTTTTCCAATAACGACCTATTTCCTTTTGGGGTATTCAAATGTAAAAACTTCTGAATTGGACAGTGTGGAAAAACACATGAAAACAAACATTGAACATCAAATAAAATATCGCATTGGAGAAGAATAATTCAAATTTAACAATGACTCTCGAAATGCGTGAATAAATATTGGAACAGCGAGGATCGCGTGTACCGATACATTTTCAGTGAAAACCGAGTAGCGCATCTGCTATGTGGACTTAGAAATTGGGTCGCATACCATTGTGTAATGTCCCGTGGGCAATGACAACACAGCTATTGTTTGCATTATAATATAACTTATTATATGTTTGTGTTATGGATGTGATGTTTGCTGAATATTTTGTAACATATTACCGTTGAAATTACAATAATTCATAATAGGTTGGAAGCAACTTTCTCATATCACTTCCTAAATATAACACCCAGTCTTTATATTACAATGTACATTCAACTCAGTTTAAAGACCTATCCATTCCCATTTCACATTATCTGACTCTTATGCATTATATATTATTGCTGGATTTGGTTACATAGATTTGGTATTCAGGGCTTTTCAAACAGGTCTTGGAATATTTTTATATCCCAACGATTAGATTAAATGTCCAATATATAAGTAAACTCAAGACTGCATGACATAGCCTTTAAAGACAACTTGCATAATTTTATACTTCTAAAAAAGTGGTTGTCCAACTGCTTGAACTTATTTTTTATTAAATAAGAAAATATACAATTTTCCGAATTAACGAAATAACTTTTGAATTTAAAATGAGTTAAATTTAATATATTTTATATAATTAGTAAAAACATGATATATTTAATGTGAATGTTAAGTTTATTTGTGCAACTACAGATAAATTTAAGAACTTTACACTCTAACACGTGTCTGTCAATACGTAATTTGATAAGTATTCTGAGATTTGCGTACGTTGCTTCAATAGAGCGAAACTATAATGGGAACAGCTGACATTTACGTAACATAATATAACTGCTCTAAAAGGGAAGCATTTAAAATTTTTGCATTACCAAACGTAATCTATATATATATACATATAAAAATGAAACCCGTTTCGCGTTGTCACGGCATCACGTTTGAATAATTCGATTCGATTTCGATAATTCTTTTTTTATTATATTCCTTGAAGTACGAGGATGGTTCTTATGTAGAGAAAACGTAAATATGTACCACGGGCGAAGCCGGGGCGGACCGCTAGTAGGAATATAATTCTAAATATTTTGAAATAACGATACGTGGCTATTATAGTGTCTAAACAATATACTTAGATTAATATTATAGATATTTAAATATTCTTAATATCAGAAATACTGTAGAATTTAAACTAGTAAAGATGTTTAGTTTGACGTAGCGTGTTGTACACATGCAATACACATGTATAAAAATAAAATGTCCCCTTTCATTTATTCATAACCTAGTCGAACACGCCTTTCTCCTCCCAAAAACAATGTATATTACCTATATCAAGTGAATCTGTTTGTACTTGTGAAAGAACGTTCAAATGCAGTAATAGTTTTTTCTACATTATTTTATGCACATAAAAATAAATTACTAAATTAGAGTGAAGAGTGTGTTGGCTCAAAATAGCGGAAAAAAGTATTATTTCTGGTTGGTAAAAAAAGGATTTCCATTAGAATAACTAACAGCTACTCTGTTCTGTTATAATGGTAATTGAAAAAGCGTAAAACACCCGATAGTCTAACAAAAAATACCCTAGAGAGACTCACGGCGCGATTTGACCAAAAAACATTCAAAATACGTCTGCTTAGGCGCAGCAGCTAGTATTAGTATCGAATATAATAAGTACCTGAGGTGCTGCAGCAGCGCCTCGCCCTGCGCGACGGTAGCTGCGCACGCGTCGAGGCTCGCGGCGCGAATTAAGACAAACTTACAAAATACGTCAGAGATCGGGCGAAGCATCTATAATGCGGAGCCGGGGCGAGCAGATAGCATAATTAGGACGTATAAAATATACAGGGTGTAATCGTTAAGTGTGCACAAGCGATTATTCCGTAACTATTGCAGATATCAAAAAACTTTAAACTGATATCGAAAGTACTTAACCTAATGAGTAAAATGGCCGTAATAAATTTTTAAAAATAAATCGAGAAATATCCAAAAATGTTACATTAAACGCTCCCATACATTTGATTTCCCATACATTTTGTATTCATAGCAGATTTTCGAAGTGACGTCCTCATTGTGCAATACAATGAGGAGCTCTATTTAAAGTTTCTAAATGATCTTCCCCTTAAATTTGCGAAGTAATTAAAGCAGAAAACCAAAAAAAGAAAGAGAAAGCTAAAATCTTTCATTATTAAATGTACATGGGATATTCATATCTCATACTAAATGTATGGGAGGGTTTAAAGATAATTTTTTTGATATTTTTAGTTTTATTTTTAAAAATTTATTATGGCCATTTTACTCATTAGGTTAAGTACTTTCGATATCAGTTTAAAGTTTTTTGTTATCTGCAATAGTTACGGAATAATCGCCTGTGCACACTTAACGATTACACCCTGTATAGGTAAGTACCTGAGGTCCTGCAGCAGCGCCTCGCCCTGCGCGATGGTGGCTGCGCACGCGTCGAGGCTCGCGGCGCGGTGCTGCGCGCACTGCTCGAGCGCACGCCGCGCTGCC
>CAJQZM010036039.1:16004-35793 GCA_907164665.1 Colias nastes | reverse complement strand
GCAATACATATTAAATACTATTTTTAACTAGTCGTAAACAAAAGCACAAAGCAATTTTTTTTCTTTTTACAATGACAAATAAACATAAGAAACCCACATTTTGAAAAATCTCACGTGAGATGGGGGGATGGGGGAGGGGGTTCAATAAAATCTCATGATATCTCACCAGAGGGGGAGGGAGGGTCAAAAAATGGACAAAAACACCTCACGTAATTTATGGACGCTCCCTTTGCAGGAATAGGAAAATAGTTGAAGTTGATAGTTGAAAAAAATCTAAATTAAATGTTCAAAATGCTTAATAAAGGAATACATTATTTAAGTAACTACACCTACATTGTATTTGGTCACATAATTATAATTTATAGGTATGGGTAAGTTTAAAAAGCTTTTAACCAAAAAGAGGACAATTTTGGGCAGAAATATTAAATCAAATCATAAATAAGAAGCAATACCGGGATAAGGAAAAGCAGAAAATTCCGACAACGTTACTTTATGTTAGTCGATGTGAATTAATTTATATTGCTCGGCACTTATTTAACCGTTGTCACAGATTTAATGGTATGCTATTAAATTGTTCATTCGTTAAGTTTTATTCAACGGGATATACGAATGCTCTCCGCTTATCAACACAAAGAGAAAGATTGTTTTATTTTGAATTTGTTTTATCATACAATTCTTTAGCAAAATAATTAATGATAGCGGCAAAAAGTAAAATCACCTAAATACATGAATAGGAATCCTTAAAAAATCAACTTACGTCTTGCAAAGTTGATTAGTAACCGATATCAAAATATCGCATCATTCTTCCTGCTTTACAAATATTCCGAGAATTATATTTTCAGTGTTTATCAGAATTGGAAATACAAATAATTCAAACAAACACAATACGCGGAGTTCTAGTTAATTTTAGAAAGTACGTTCGTTATTTTATTCTGTAAAGGTCTTCTACAATGAAACCTTTCAAATGTCGCCGCTAGCCTTCCAAAGAATTCTAGCTTTGTGACAATTTCCGTTTAGTCTAGAAAATAGTCCTTTTAATAGCTTTTTCATATACAGTTAAAGTGCACAGTTTGCGAAAATGTAAGTAGTGTTTGACGGTACATAATGTACTAAATAAATATTTCTTTTTTTATATTCTTGTACTTTAATGGTTTCATAGATATTTTAAAAAATATAGAACCTCCGAACTTAAGTATGTACCTTACGCAACAACAATTGATGTGTTATGTATTAAATATTTTATTTATGAAAGTAAAACGATACAATTTTATATATTTATCTGAAGATAGTCCTTGATCTACTCCATGTCATTGATTTATGTTTTAGCGCAAGCGGATGATCAGTCTTCTTTGTTCTTCGGTTCACTATTATAAGAAAAAGTGTCCAGAACTTTCTAGCCATTTATTTAACACATCGATCTCAATACAATAAACTTAATAACACAACTTGTGTTTAGGAAGGTCATTTTACTACACAATGTTAATCGTTTAGTTCATGTGTTGAATCTTCCCAGACTTAGTTAGTAGCAGACTTAGTTAACGTAAAATTATAAAATTCCGAAATCACAAAAGTGAGTTTAGATCGATTAATAAATATTAATTAAACCCAAATTATTTACGCTCTACGATTTCAAAAGTGTAGAAGAAGTCTAATTGAATGAATAAATGTTTGAGTTTTTAGATAGTACAAGATAATAATCAATGTTAACGTTGAAATTTTTTACATAAAAAAATCAAATTAATTAGTGATAAATCTTTTACAATATTTACTAAAGAAATATCAAAATTCAAATAAAAATATTCATTAAAATTAAATACATTACCTATATTCCATGGGCCTGGTTCGCGAAGCCGGCGTGCTGTAGTTCACTGAAACTTCTACTGCTAATATTTCATTCGATATTGGTGTCTCTGGTATTGCCTAAAACATGTGAATTTTTAATTAATGTTATCCTTTAAAATCTTGTCAATTTGTAAATGAAATTAGATTATTAAACACAGATTTTGAAAGTATTGTGACTAATGTCATAATTTTAACATCACAGTTTAATATACCTAACACACGTATGGTATCAAATACAATCATTTAACAATCTTTATTTAATTAGTTTCACAATGGAGCAATACGCATTATTATCTTTGCATAATAGGGCTTTTAGGTATAAAAAGACCAACATCACGTCCACATATAACCCTTGGAATTTATACATACTGTTTTCTACATAACGTAATTAACAAAACAAAGCTTCAAAATAAACTTGGAAAAGCTAAACGTGGCGTAACATAAACAACGTAAAAAGCATCGTGACATTAAAAACTCCGCAATTAACTTCAGTTCAGTGGAAAGTGTTTGTGAATAATTAAGAGCGAGCTTTAAACAAGAGCGGCGATTCTATGGTTGCCAACGTTTGTTATAAGGGTTTGTATGAAATGGTTAAGAAAAGGAAAATTTTGTAGTATTTTGTTGGCTTTTTAATCAATTATAAGCGAAAAGAGAGAAAGATAGACTGCACTCTCTATTTCAATTAAAACAAACATTATCTAATGATAATGTAACAATATTATACAATTATAACAGCAGTTGACAACCCTAGCTGGATCATTATAACATATCCTTTGTTGAATATTTTTTATAATAAACCAACCAACAAATTTCCCGAGAGATGGAATAGTCTAACATGTGCCTTTGTAAATGTCTGTAATGCATGACGTATTTGAGAGCAAATAACAAAATAGTTTTTCGTTCAAAGCTCGTTTTTCGTTTAGAATTTGCTGGAACATTCCAGAATGTTCCGTATGGACAGTAAGTGCGAGTTAGGATTCGAGAATTTTGCGGAAGTTTTTAGTGTATTGAATTTATCAAATGTGTATTTTTACAGATTACGGATTCTATAAATATCATAACTTCGAAATTTAATAGTGAATTGAGTAGGTATGTCACCACAAGCAAAGTAACTGAAGATTTTCTTCATACCGTATTTCTTTCTACACATTTTCCATGTCAAATTTGTTGGAATTCATATTCAAATTTGTTTATCATGTTTATTGCTAAAAATTGCGAAAAGCAACTCTGGAAATTGTGTTAAATTATTTCACTCTATGTTATGAACACATAACCACTGTAAAAAATACAATGTAAAATCAAATTTAGCTTGACTTGAATGGAAAGTGTGAATAATGTATCATGTAAGGGATCGCGTGATGAGGGATCTTCATAAAGCGACTCGCTGACACTTTGCGAGTGGATTTTTGTAATCCCTTTAATATCCTAAGAGGTATTATGAATGTGCAGCTTTTAATATTATATAAGTTATTATGCCCAAAATAGTGTGTTTAAAATCCCGGAGCGAAGTAAAATAATAAAATGATAAAAAAAAAACTTGAAAACACATGAACAAATGAAATAATAGACTTGACTAATGAATTAATTATGTATGATGCATATAAAATATGTTTATATGCCCATAAATATAAGATGTCCGATTATAATGTATTGATTGTAAGATATCCTTTAATCTACTGAATAATTTAATATCAAGACTTCCTTGATCTGAAATTAAGTTTTTATGTCAACTACTACGTTTTCAGTTTCTTACTTCTACATCTAGATTCTTAAAAGGAATCATCAAACTAATTTACCAAAATCTACGATACATTACAATCTACAATTCTAAAACACATTACTTACCATAATCATCAAATCCGTGTGTAACCTGGAATCCGAAGTAATAAACACATCAGAATCAGTTTGCTTCCACTTGACAAGCCCTCCCGCTGCTATCACTTCCCCTTCATACGCATATTTATCTTCCTTTATATCTATCACATTACTATCAACTTCTATAATTTGTAAATTCTGTGGTACATTCGGATCGTATTTGAGATATTTGTCCTGTTTGCTTTCTATATCTATACGTTTTGCGTGTTTGCTTAGTTCTAGGATGGGTCTGTCTCGGCGTCGTTCTCGTATTGCTATGTTTAGGGCAACGGGAGTAGCTATGTGGATGGATAGTTTGTTCGCTTCATGTGGTATTACTGTAAGGCGGGTCCAACCTAGTGGAATTTAAATAAAGGTGATTTACAATCGTACAGTAAATTACTAGACTCACAAGTGCGCTCAAAAAGTGTCCGAAGCGAAACTCTGCCTGCAAAGATTAAGCAGAGTTATATAATAAGGTTTGAACACTTTGAAGGTTACGAAATAAGGTGCTAATTTGAATTAATCTATACTAATATTATAAAGCTGAATAGTTTGTTTGTTTGTTTGTTTGAACGCGCTAATGTCAGGAACTACTGGTTTGATTTGAAAAATTTTTTCGGTGTTAGATAGCCCATTTATCGAGGAAGGTTATAGGCTATATATCATCACGCTATGACCAACAAGAGCGGAGCAATGCGGGTGAAACCGCGGGGCACAGCTAGTGTATTATACAACGCTGCTCGGACATTTTTTGACGACCTTTTATTAGGCGATTTATATGAGTCTAATTTTTTATAGGTAATTGGGAAGGCTGGTTAAATAATGTGGTTTGTAGATATTTAAAATTTCTTCTATAAATACAATCATAGAATTATTTGCATTATTCATATTACTTTTAAAAACAAATTATCGTCACAAATGGTCAAAGTTAATTTTCGTAATTAATCTCATTCACCAAAAGTTGGTAATTAGGACCCCAGTTTCCTAAATGTGGAAAACCATTTGTAAGTTCCCTTTATTGTTTTTGGAATTATTCCTAATTAGATAAATTAATATTGGTGACAATTATGTGCAAATAAGCTAAAGTGCTACATTTTGTACGTTTATCAAGAAAATATTAAATTGATGTACTTTTGTGCATAAATTTGCATGAAAGAAAGAACATTCCAAACTACAATATATTAATAATTTAATAGGTTGTAAATACAATATAACTTACATTATCTGACAGCATTAAAATGTTACTTTTCCTTAATTATTATTAAATGTTTGAATGGAAGCTTTTCAATAAAAATTGTATTAAAATATAATATCCTTACCTTTTCCAAGCTGGCGCATATAAATATGCGTGTTATTGTTACAGTAACCATCTGGACACCAGTTGCAAGCCGGGTCGGTGGCGTTGCATTGTCCCTTCACACATGTGCCCTGATGGACCGACATTTTTATATTTTTATATGTTATATTATTATCTGTGATGTGTGTTGTTAGTTGAATTATTAATAGACCTATATGAGTAAATAATTACTTTGATTTAAATATATAAAGAAGTTTCTAGATGTACTTTAATCATAGTTAATTTAGAATAATTAACATAGGTCACAGATGTGCGTGGCTAGCGAGTAGGCTAGGGTGAATTATAAACTAAATATTTACAATTTAGACAAAATGGTTTTCTCTTCTTTTTACTCCCAGAATTTATTTATCCCTACTTACGTAATGAATTATGAAAATATTTAAACGGAAAATATATAAATATAAAAACGGTATCCAATAAAGAATCAAATTGCATTTGTGTGTGTAACGTAGTTAAACTAAAATATAATTTAATAAATGAATAATTTTGAATAAAATCTTGACAACGCCCATTAGGTTTAAACCACGTTTAAACATATTGCCCAAACTATCGGGCCCGGTCACACACACATATCCAAACTTAATGGGCAGACTTTAAACACCATTATTCGGAACATGTCAAACATAAACTTCATTACAACTTAACTACTTACGAAGTTAACCCGACACATTATCCGACTTAGGTGTCTACATGATAATAAATTCTGTTTCTATGGGCTTATAGTTCTGAGAAGCTGACAGCGTTTATTAGACATTCTAGGATTCGGTAAATTGATGTAGTGAATAATAAAATATTTCTGAACTCGAAAAATTACTTTAGTTAAGAACTGTATTCTACCAATTTAAATATATGTAAATCAAACCATATTTTCGTAGTAAAAAGGACAAGAGTTTTAAGAAGTGATACAGAAAATCAAGAAATTAATTTTATGTATAACAATATATAACTGTAATTGATATACAAGTGTAGGTACAATAATATGAATTAGGTAGTCCTTAGAATAATTTTTAAGTCTTTAAATTCAGAATGGAATACCTTTGAAGAATATGATTTAAAACTTTCTCAATAAATTAATATTACAAAGCAATATAATATACCTGAAAACAAAGATCAAAAGGCCTCTCATAGCTGCAAGGCGTGCCGTCCGGTAGCGCCCCAAAGTTGGATGGGTCCCCGCCGGCGTAGTCCATACACCATATCTCACAATGTTTTGATTCTAATTAAAATATTGTTATATTATTTTTGATTTCTTGGTAATATTTTAATATACATTATTGTCTAGTGCCATTTCCGAGATAATACCTATATCATTAAATTAAATCAATGATATGGTGATATCACCACAGGTAGGTAGTAGGTACCACTTATTTAAGGTTTATTAGAAAACTAAATCTACTTTAAGACTGTTTTTATTAAAAAAATACATTTTACCGATTTCACTGAACACAGTATGATAAAATGTTTCAAAAAGTTATAATCTGCTGGATGTCTGAATATAAGAATCAACTTATGAAATTCACTTGGAAGAAAGTATAGAAATAGCACCGGCAAAAAAATTCTATTGAGATTTCTCCTCTTACCTTGAGCATGCAAATGCGGTATAAGATGGCTGGCCTGTCGAAAGCAGATGTCCGTCCGTACGTCTCTAGTGGCGGCACACGCTTGGCCAGACCAGCAAGTCGCCACTTGCGAACCAGCACCCTCACACGCACTCTCCGATATCGATCTATGTTTATTTTAAATCTGTTATCATCTATGGACCAGAGTGACCACGAAAACTATGGTAAAAGACTTAGTATCGTCATCAAGAGCATAATATATGCATAATATTTTGCATAAAATAGCTTTTGTGCTCACCCCTCAGCATAGGGACAATTTCCGGGTTTTATTAAATGTCAAATTATAGGTAATGAGCAAAATAAATTCTACTTAAAATTAACAATACCATAGAAATAAATAAGTAATGTGTGGTGAGAGATTGGTTAGGTAAGGTTTGACGTATTTCGAAACCTTCATCCACGTTTTATATCCTAGACCCACAGTAAGGTTTGGTCCAGTTCATCTTTCTGTATTTATGTATATGGTTCTTTATTAAAAAATTACTAATCGATGGTCTAAACTCTAAATGGTTTAAAATCTCGAACCTAACCTGACCAATCCCGCTCCAGAATTTATTCGATATAATGTGCGGTAAAAAAGTGCCTGTATTTGTTCTGTATATAAAGTATTAAAATTAATATTAGTATTAAATTATTACTTTTAATAAAATTATTAATAAACTTATTAGTAATAAAAATACGAAGAAAAATAGACTACTGCAGCATGAATGCATAAAAAGTATTTCTTTGCCATTTTCTCTTTCGGATTACAACCAGACATACAGTAATATATTTTTAATCCAAAGATTTTCAAGAAACTGTGAATAAACTTTTCTCGCTTCAGTAAAATATTGCATCATTTCTTGGTAATTCATAAAGGACGACTTGACGCAAGCAATGTTTAAACTACATGAAACTGTGTGTCCTTTTTGCCCTCATAGAAAGGAGCTTAATTAAAACTCGTTAACGGTCAAAAGAACGCCTCGTGCAAAGCGCTTTCAATATGCAGCCGGTATTTCACTTCAGATTATTATTTGCATTGGCAATTATTAAGTTTCTGATTTAGGAACTACTTATTATTATACTATTTAGGAACTACTCATAACAAGTCGTATTCTAAAAGCATTTGTATTTGAGCAAAGAATAATTCTAAATAAGAGCAATCTCTTGTTACATATAATTATTTGTGTTGCCAGCTTATGGAGAAAATAATACTTAGAATAACAAGGAGATTTATCAATCCAGTGGGTTTTAGCTTTACATTGTTTCGAATGAATTTCCAACGAAACAACGAACACAATTATTTTATTCTGTATATATATTTATTTTATTTAATAACCACGTTTTGTATAGATGTGAGAATAGTAAATGTATGGCAATATTCTGTAAGGGTGTGGTGACTTCCCCGGTGCGAGCTTGACCCAATTCGAGTCGAAGCGTCGCTTACTACCTATAAGCTTTAGTCTAAAATTGTTTTGCAAGCTAATAATATCCATACTTAATATTATAAAGCTGAATAGTTTGTTTGTTTGTTTGTTTGAACGCGCTAATGTCAGAAACTACTGGTTTGATTTGAAATTTTTTTCGGTGTTAGATAGCCCATTTATCGAGGAAGGCTATATAAGGCAGGCTATCGTTAAGGCCAACAAGAGCGGAGTAAGTCTTGTAAAACCGCTGGGCACAGCTAGTTATCAATATCACCATCAAAGCAAAATGTCAATAGCAATTTTATTACGCTCTTTAAAATTCACGTTATTATAACGTAATTATTACACTGAAAATTTCACAGAATCTAGATTGTAAAATATCTGAAATGAAATAAAGTCGTCCTTTTTTACACAAAACCCTTGGTAATTAAATTAAATAGTGATGTTTTAAGCACGAAAAAGCGAGCACATATTTGTTCACGTTTAAATAATCTCATTTACTTTTGTCTGTTCTTATTTAATTACGTTCTGCAAATAAAGCCTTTTGCTCTAATTTTGTCGCTACAATGAAGTATTCTTGGTATCATTAACATTTTTATATTTTTTTATGTCATAATTCGATATTTTCTTGCTTATTTGCTAGATTTTAATTTTTATTCTGTAAAGACTATAGCAATTGTTCAAAGTTTTACCTTTTATTTTGTATTAAAGTACAAACTATTTGGCATAGATTCATCTAGTAGTACAAAGCCTAAGTTTACATTGTAGACTTAAGGCTTTGTGCAACTAGATTGTTTTCGTAGTTAGAGATGAGAATATGTAGACTCTACATCCTCATCGTATGATGTAAACAATTTCCATTCCTTCTCTAATCCAACATCACGTACTCACCCTTTATACCAACAGCGTCTGATCCTCGTCCTAAGGCCGTATCCACACTCCGCGTTGCAATCGCTCCACGAGCCCCAGTCTCCCCACTCGGGGACCAGGGGCTTGTCTGTTTTGTTCTTTAGTGCGTGACCAGGCATTGGCTCGCACATGCGGTCGACACACCACTATATAGGAGTAAAATAATACAATGTAGTAACATGGATATGGTATTTCAGTAAAAAACTGTGTCTGTTAATCAGCCGTTTCAATAATAGCCTAGGCTTCTCATTTAGTTACCTATTCTTTAACGATATGGCTGGATATCATTCAGCTAGTCATAAAAAGACAGCGTTTAGTCAAGACACAGAGCCTATTAATGAAACGGTGATAAGCCCAATGGCTGCGATATTAAAATTATAAGCACAGTGATAACAAATAATATAGTTATGACTTTGTATTATTTTTTTATAGCGCAAAATTACAACCTCTTAATTTGTACGATAATATACTAAGAAATAACTGCAACATTTTAATTCACATCGTACACGGTACAGAGTAAACTATAAAGTTTACTGCTAAAGCTTGAGCCTGCTTAGATCCGAGAAATATCTTACAAAATGTAATAAAGCTTTGGCCGCGTCTCGGGGATTTATCCAGATTATGTCCATCTGTATCCTTGTAATTATATGATCTAATTTCCTTTGTTTTCTCTGCACGTCTGGATATCGAACATCTGGTTTTATCGCAATTTATTAAATTGTTTCAATGCTTATAGTGGTAATAGTTAATTCTTCTGATCTTGATAGATAATCCTCGAGGACATGATAATATTTTTAATTTTTTGTTAACATAAAAAGAGAGAAAGATTGTAGATTGTACAATGTACCTACATGGTATTTTTTCAAAGGCATTACCAAAAAATATGAAACACTAATTATAAGGCATGAAATTAGGTGCTTATTTCCTTATACTTAGTCCATAATTTGTATCAAATCTTTAGTAGTTGAGTTGTTACTCATAACTATCTACTTTTATCATCTACCAAAGATATAGGTCAAGAATTCGCAAAGCATTTCAAAACAATTGTTTTACTTTTCTCTTATTATGAAGAGTTTCCCGACGGCTCCGAGGAAAGGAATTTCTTTATAAGCTTGATAAGAAGCATCATTATTATTGTTCAGTCGACAGGAAAGGCGGATATTAAGGCATTCCTGAATCCAGTCTTACATAAATGATAGCTTTTAAAATTCGAAGACAATTTAAGCTGCCTGTGATTCTTAGTTTAAGTAGTAGGTATTTAAAAATCGTTATATCAGAGCCAATATTATAAAAAGAAAATATTTGATTGTGTATTTGTTTAAAATGAATAAAGTACGGGACCTATTTGAAAAATTCATCAGCAGAAAACTACATTATTCCGGGGTGACAAAGGCTATAAGTATTGTATTTTGCTTTAATACCAGGTCAACTCGGACAATTCAAAACAAGCTTCTAGTAATTAATATATCGTTATGTATGAATTAGAATGACGTAGACTTCATAAAGCTGGGTCGATCTTTCACATTCCTGTTATGGGAATCCATTATGAGATGATGCACGCGGAAATATGATATGGACAATGGAATTTCTTAAGTAATGACGTCATATCTTCCATTCATTGTACTTAACCTATATCTTGGATGCTTTTATTTGTGTCTTGTAAATTACTTTTTATTTGCAATATCTTCCTACCAGTAAATATAGGAAAAGGATATCTGTTTTGTTTGTTTCCAATGCGGTAATACAAATATAATAATCCTAGATATTGGGTAACTGGGATTAATATAATCAATATTCTATTTGGATTAACTAGTAAATCCCTACACGCCCAGGTGAGTACAAATACATAGTGATTTGAGGTAATTCAAATTGAGTCTATTGCAAATTGCGAGCGTCTTCAGATGTCTCCGATGAGGCATATAACTTATAGCATTACGGGTCATTGGTACATCGTATTACGTATATTACTTTATATTCTTGCTAACCGCTATAATTTACTTCAAGTATGATTCAAGGGTTTAAATTGAAGCGTATTCATGAGTTTGACTCTTGTACATGTCTGATTTATTCTTATGTAGTAGCAATGTATGCTCTTTACAAATAGGTATAAAATGCTTATTGTCTTACTAGAAATCTTTGAACGATTGCGTTCATTTAAGTATGTTTATTGTACTTGTAGGTTTTTATGTCTCATCAGATGATACGTGTTTTAATATAAAATATAAACGAATTTAATTATAAAATTTGTGTGTTCTCCTTGTTTCCTTATTTGACCTTTGGCGACAGGCCAGTATAACGCTAGGTCAGACAAAGATGTATAATCATATTCACATCGCGTACTCACAAAAAACTAAATACAGTTGCCAAATCAAGGAGCGACACCAAGGCCACGGAATTACTCATGCGTTACGATTTAATTATGAAGTCATCAATTTTGTTTGTAATTTATTGATTGGCTTGCTTGTATGCGAGTTTTAGTTCATTTTTCAATGAATATTGCGTATCATATGGTATTTCATCTCGGAATGTATTCATGAAGGATTTTATTGAATTTATGCACACACACGAGCGGATGGCGCAGACGTTGATGGAATTTCGAGTAGGTAGTTGTGTGCATAACATGAATGCAATGAGTGATGCTCTTTTAAGGGAATTTATTGCAGCATTCCCTTTTAAATGACTGTGTTTTTTGTTAATTAATGTTAAATATGTAAAATGACATAGGTACTTTATAACTTCACTTAACAACTATAACTATAACTTAACAAAACGTAACTATAAAATTTGATCAGAGCTGACTACAAGGAAGAGTTAGAGAGTCGAGTTTTCTAGAAATTCATAATTAGATTACTAAAAAGCTGAACAAAAATACTAGGTACTAAGGTGGATGGCTTAGTCAGTGATAATAGGTATCTACTTGTATCTTATGAGATAAAAAAGTATTCAAAAAGCTGATACTTATTAATTATTATATTATGAAATTATACTCTATCAACATTCGCTTTACCATTTTTGTAAAACGTACCCCAAAAAAGTTGCTTAAAATATGCCGAAATTTAATATTTTTCTAACAAATTCCCTTTTCAGCTAAAAGCTTCATTATAAGCCATTTAATATAGCAGACTATAAACTTATTTGCATACTTTTTGCTCGTATCAAGCAAATAAATAAAAAGTAGACAGCGGCAGAAATATGACCGCAATTAGAAAAGACTTTCATAGTCTATAGTCTATACTATTAGCATAGCTCGGATACTGTGACTAGCATTTCATTAAATTACGCACAGCGAACATGAAGCTATTTTATCTACTTAAGCAATCTTAATGTCCACTTAACTAGGCCTTTCATATAAAGACTATTTTCTTAAAATGTTAACTTGGCTTTAGATTGAAATTATCATTACAGCAAGCGATTTATTATTCGAAATACCTAGTCTTTTAGTTCTACCTTTTTTATCCCGGATAATATTTAAAATACTCTTAAGTAATCTAGCCATTTTAAATGTAAACTTTGGCTACAGAATTCCATCATCTTTTTTCATCATCATCAGTCTATATAGTCTATACGATAAACGAGATATTATAGATTTCTATGATTGTGTAATATATCTAATGTGTCTCGTTATTTTTTTTTACTAAAATAAGTAACTAAGAAGGATATTATTAGTGTACCTGATAAAGTTTTAGATTTTAATAATTTTTAATTCGTCTATACGATATACGAGATAATATAAGGAGTGTCTATGAAAGTAATACTATGGTTGTAGATTATAATGTCTCTAGATATTTTTGAAAATAAGTCTAAAGATAATATTAATAATACCTGATTGACTCCACAAGGCGTGCCTTCCAATGGTGGGGCTCGTTTCGACCGGCATACGTGGGGCATCGAGCGATGCGCACACCACAATCGAGCACATGGCGATTTGATTTTTACTGACTTGCATATTGAAAATCTGAAATAAAATTTATCTATGTTAGTACAAGTAGTGAGAAATATTATGTTCCAAATGAATAGCTAATTTTGCAATCCGAATTGTTAAATACTGCAATTTGTGAAAGATCGCAAAGCTACATTATAAATGTCACGATTAAAGGCTTTTTTTTGTTAATACTAAAACCAATATAACCAAATATATATTAAATAATAACCAAAACTTATATTACGATGTTTTATAGCATCAGTTAAGTGCACATAATTAATACAATGAGGGTACATATTATGTATTATTATATTGTATCTTTAGTTACACAATAATAATGTTACAATTATATATCAGTTTCATACAAGGAACAAAGAAATCCTAATAAGTATAGATTTAGTGAGAAGCAGGTACTCTTTCTAGCTTTCATATTACAATACAATGCAATATTGTCTAACAATAAAAATAATCTTACGTATCTTATACGGCTGGCGGTATCCTTGCTTTGTATTCAATAAAGTTTATTATGTAATAGATATAAATATTTCGAACTTATACACTGTAAAGATATTCTACATCTATTTTTAATGTATAATGTACCTACATTACATAAAATACCTATTTTAATGAAAAACTGTCAAGAACTTTTGCAATTATTAAAAAAAAAACTTTCCCGCGGATTTAGTTTTCCACTAAGTTTTCCACCACAGATAACCGCCATTTTGGCACCTGACATTACATTGCAATATAGATTATATAAAGCTTTTATTTAAAAATGTACACTATATTATTAAAAGCATTATTAAACTTAAATAACATTAAAATTATTATTTATAAGTACCATGAATTTAAATATGTGCCAATAATTATAACTCAATTTAAATAAAGTATTTTTAAACGTTCAATTTAATTCAATGAAATTTCTTTATTGGTGGCAATATTACTTTTTAATTTTTTTTATCGCCATATTACTTGACAGCCAGAGGCATTTCAGACAAAAAATAAATAAACATTTAGAAAAAGAAGAAGAAGAAGAAATAAAGAAACATTGTCGGTATGTATGCTTTAACTAACATTCTACTTTATTATTTTAATATTGTTTTATATTTGGATAAACTTATATCTGAGTGAAGTACGAGTACTTATTTTTATCCGAGCTGACATATACATCACTCATGAAAAAAATATTTTTAGCTCGGTATTTTCACACGCGTTAACGTAATTTATCGTTTTATCAGCAGTTTGTAGGTCAATGTCAATTTAACAGTGGCACACTTATCCAAAAATATCAGTGTCAAATTTTAAAATTTAGGTTATGTCGCATCCAAAATGTTACCATGAATGAAGACTAATGAAGACAGAATAAAAGCATTTCATGTCACTTGAATTTGGCGTTTATTTATAAAACGATAAAAGCGCGTAAAAGCCTGTCCATATTTTTTATTTTATTAATCAGCGGAGGCATCTTATCACATTTTTGTTCTCGAGCGGGTAAAGATTATCTAATAATTACAGTAGGTAAGGTAGGTAGTAATATAATAGTTTATATATCTATTATCAAATATGTTTCGTGTACAACATTATTGTTAAAAAGTAATGGTATCGTTTAATAATTTAAATTGAATAAAATGTTTTCAGTTCAATGAATTTAATGAGTACATTTAACGAATGTAAGTATTAGTTTCACAATATATTCGTATAACAATGGGTAGGTATTATCTATTAGCTTTGGAATCGCGGTATATGATAAAGGCTTTTAGACAATGAAGTTGGAGCTTTGTTCTCTGTAATTATAGCCAAGTTAGGTTCAAAGATTGAGATGTTATAGGGTTGTCAATATTTAATTAATTGTTTTATATTATTATTTTCGTTACTTAATAGTGCATTAATTAATAACTTTCCAGCTTAAATGTAGTTTTTAAGTGTTAACTTTATAAAGGTTATTTTTTCCTTTCGAAAATTGAACACTCTAATAGAGATGATGTTTAAATTGTTGTCATAGTAAATTTGAAAACTATACATAGGTGTCATATACAAAGTGTAAAAAATATAATTGTTATATGAAGCTATTAAACCTTTGTTGCAACCCTTATTACATTTAACAATTGGTATAGCCTTCCGAATATGGGCGTGTGTGGCAATAGACCGTATCTCCCATATTCGTAGACAATCCTCTTTTGTCTATTATTTGTCGACCATATTGGTCTATAATCTATCCAAAGCTACATAGGCCTCTATAACATTTTAAATATAAACTACGTTTAAGTTTACATGATTACATATAGATAGTTGAGATATATTTATCAAGCTTTTAACTTCTGACATCTTGTAACATCTGAAAATGCAAGTACCTACAAAAAAGAAAAGCTCTCGCCTCTCACGTTTTTTATTGAAATTCATAACTTCAATAGGTATTGTTTTAGAGAAATTTCTAGACTACAGAATAAATCCTTCAAACTAACAAATATTTAAAGCATTTTCTTGTTTTAATGATTCGTCAATGTAATATAGGCTTCTTATTAAATCAGAATAAATTGAATGAACTATAAAGAATTCAATTTATTCTTTTCTTTATTTAAGGAATGCATTTTCATAACAAATAGTAGGGAAATGCGCCTAATTAGCAAATACAGTAAGCATGCATGAACTAGTGCACAATTAGGTACACGCTATAGTATGCGTTTTAGAACGCAATCAACTATGATAAAGTCCACCACTTATCAGTTCAATATAAAGCAGACGCACCGAATGTTCCCAACCATATATTTCGATAAACGAATGATTTACGATTCCAATTCTGCACGTTTGTTTGATCTTCGCAAAATACATTTGCAAGTTTTGCATGATAGTGCGAAATAGTTTTGCTATCGGACAGTCTGAATCAATACTCGATACAGTGTTACCTACTATACGATGTAAAAACATTCAATACCTACAAATAAAATCGAATTAAAGAATCTAGAAGACGATTACGATTAAATTTTATGATTCATACTTGTGTGTCTATATACATAATGTCTTGTCTATTGATTTTTCTTTTCCACTTTTTCATGTTCATTAGGGATTGTTGTTCAAGTATAGGTAGGTATATTATAAGCGAAGATTTCAATAACGAAATACTTATCTTAAATCAATTTTAAGTTTAACATTAAACAAAAAAATATCAGAGATTTAAAAATTTTATTCTACAGAAGTTAAATACGAAAAAATAATGTGCCCAAGTTTTAATTAATACCACGCATAAATATAATAGACTAGCTTTCCGCCCGCGGCTTCGCCCGCGTTTTCAAAGAAAAACCCGCATAGTTCCCGTTCCCGTGGGATTTCCGGAATAAAACCTATTCTATGTGTTAATCCAAGTTACCCTCTATATGTGTGCTAAATTTTATTGTAATCGGTTCAGTAGTACTTGCGTGAAAGAGTAACAAACACACACACATCCTCACAAACTTTCGCATTTATAATATTAGTAGTATTAGTAGTAAGTATAGAATAGGTACCTAAGGTACTACATACCTATAGGTATTCAGTTACTAGAGCAATACGACATTGACCAACTTTTATAAAAGAAATAACGATTATTTTATGGACATAATAGTAAAACTTGAAAACATTGTAGCTAGAACGTATTTGGTATCTAATTATCAAATAAATTACCTATGTATTTATGGAGGGCAATTCAGATTTATAGCACAACTAGAGGTCAGCTTGGAACAACTGCTTCTACATACTATTGATTTTGTTGTTGAGAGGCTTAACTTTTAAAAAATTAATTTAAATAAAGATTTCTTAAAAATAGAAACAATAAAATGTTGTGTGGTTTTATGAAACCACGTTAAAAGTGAAACTGTTCGAACGGTTCCGAACACTGCTTTGTGTAGCGCATGTCGCGTGTCGGTCGGCTGCCGAGTAGGTATACCTACTCGGCAGCCGCGATACACGCGACATGCGCTACACAGACCAAAAAGTTTGAGACGATGTAATAAAAGTTTCACTTTAATAAAATGATACCTTATTTTTAAATCAAATGAAAATTCTGAAGAATGTCTCAAATTCTTTATAAGTAACTAAAAATATAAAATTACGAAATAAAATAAAATACGAAGAGTATACGTAATAATAATTGCATGTAGAATAGAGGAAATAAGGTCATTATGAACTGATAATTATCTGTAAACTTCCTCTTATATAATTATTGCATTACAAGTGCATAGTATACTCGTAAACATTTAGTGATAAAACTTTGATACTGATATCTCTATGTAAAAGCTTCTCACTTTTAAATTGTTATTAAATTAATTGTAAAATAATTGGTAATTAATAGATAGTCTTAAGAATGTGTAAATGATTATAATAAATCAGTAAAAAATTGCCAATAACATTTGTACTTAAAAACAAATTCATCATGAGTATTAAGCATAAATATGTGTTTATTGTTTCTTGTATATTTGTATGTCTTGTAATAGTCCGATCCCACTACTAAGTTCAATAGTAATTACACTTTTACTAGCGTTAGCTACTAAGTATTCTGTGCTTTTACTGTAGGTACAACTTTTCGTAAAACACCTACCATAATATAATTTAGCGCATACTGAAAATGTATGAAAACCGTGAACGCTGACTATTACGTCCCAGTAAGACGAGGAGAATGATTGCGTACTTAAGTGCCAAAGAGCTGTTAACAGCAGCTCCGTTTCAAAGCGCATATTTCAAGATTCTTTTAATGTTTCAAACATCGTGTTAGCGCTGGCTTTTTGATGTTTTCGTTGGTTTTAGAAATAGTTAAGAAAATAAATAGTTTTGAATGGTGTATGTGACATGAGAGACTATTCTATCAATTTGTTAGTCAATTCGTAATATCTTCCTCATTTATATAATTCATTATATTATTATAAGTAATTTTGAAATAACTGACAAGAAACTTTAAAGAATAAACCGTTTTAAGGATTATTCAAACACAATCTCATCCAATTAACAGTCTGTAGATTAGAAATAATATTAGAATCCAATAGAAAATAAAAATCCATTCAGGATTAGGTTAGATTTTATTATCTCCAGCTCAAAATCGTTTTACTTGTTTTACGCCAGCTTAAAACACCTAAAACTTTAAATGTGTTTACTTTGGTTCAGATTGTAAACTAAGCTCGTGAACTTTTATTTGTTCAATTGCTTTTCTTTTTATTTATTATTTATTCACACATCTATGCAATAAAATAAAATTCTATGTGTACTAATCATTATTGTTATGAAGCTTATATATCATTATCATCCATACTAATATTATAAATGCGAAAGTAACTCTGTCTATCTGTCTGTTACTCAAACTGAACCAATTTTCATGAAATTTGGTATGGAGATATTTTGATACCCGAGAAAGGACATAGGCTACTTTTTATCCCGGGAAAATGACGCAAACCCGAAAATACCACGGGAACGGGAACTATGCGGGTTTTTCTTTGAATGCGTGGGCGAAGCCGCGGGCGGAAACATAGTTGAGAAACATAAACGAATATTAGAAGATTTGTATTTAAATTTTTTGAAAAGTATTAATTTTTATTTTCAATATACCTGCATCTAGATAACTTAAAAACAAAAGTTAATTATTTCTATAAATATGGCTAATCGATGAAAAAACCATAGAAACAGTTGCTCTTAATTTGGCATGTATTGAAAGCTACGAGGCCAAATTATCGGAAAAATCTCCATAATATGTATTCAAGATGTCACTCCGATGTACGCACTTATGTTATAAAAGCTAAGTATAAAAGGCACAATTAGAATACGAATATATATTTATTTTCCTCAAATATACGAATATTTAGGCATTAACAATTATTCGTTTTGAATACCAAAGAGTTCACATTTTCCTTCCCGCATTGATTATTGAAGTGAAAACTTCTTTAGCGGCGTTGAGCACTTTTTCTGTAATGGGTATAAAATCTTAAACTCGCGTCAGGACACGTGACCTGATCGAAAAAGCGTAAGACGGATTTTTTTTTTTTAGCCCTTATATTACATGCGTAAGACGGATACCATTCCAAAATATCAAACATGCTGAACGTTAATAATCAAGTTTTCACTTCTGCCGGCACTCCCGGAGTGCAACCCGTCTTTTTTTTTACTAAATTGTGGAACTGTTACACTTTTAATAGAAAGTAAATTTTAGTATAAGAATTATGAAATTTTAAATTTTCCCGAGTATACATAATTTATTCTTCGATTTGTAAAGAAAAAGAGGAAAACTACAAACTACGTGATCAAAGAGTAAATTTTTCGTTGTATTTTTCTAAAATAAATTTAACAATTTTTCACGACTCTGAAAGACTGACTCTGTACAGACGAGAAATAAATACTGTAGGATCAAATTGAAAACAATTTTCTTCACATTAATAGGTACGTGACTGACTTCTCAAGGCAAACTTATTATTCTGTCTAATAAAAATCATTCAGTGAAGAATACTTCTTTTATTATGATCCCGTATTTCTGATATAGGTATGTTATTTTCTTTGTTAGGAATCTAGTTTACTATTTGAATGGATTTTGCAGGATTAAAGTACCTACCTATAAATAAATTAAAAAAAGAAGTTGCCGTTTTACTAATGTTTTAATGTATTAAAATAAACTATGTTTAAACAAAACCACAGAATAATAACTAGTAGCTAGCTAACAAAACTATAAAAAACAGGTCACTAATTTTCAAGTTACCTTCTTTTTACCTGCTATATTCATATATCTATATTTTGTAAGATCTTAAATACAGAATCCTCTGTCTAGTCAACTTTAAGTAAAAACAACGCAGATTTCGTTAAAATAATACTCACTTATAATAAATACCACAAGAGCTTCAAAATTATCGGGTATTTTCCGATAGGTTCG
>CAJQZM010036039.1:0-15994 GCA_907164665.1 Colias nastes | reverse complement strand
AAAATAAACAACACTCTCTAAATATTATGTTTTGAACACGTTTTGTAGATATTTTAGTGGAACGCTCAATGGTCATTGCTTGAAAAGCTTTTCGGGGCTATTTCTCTTTATAGTATTTGTAAACGCAATTGATTGTTTTGCGAACTATAAATCAGTACTCAGCGAGTGACAGACAATTTTTTACATAATGGTCAATGTATTTATTTTATTTATATAAACTCAACTAAAATCTATACTAATAAGCAGGTATAAAAACATAGAACAACCATCAGTTCAGTATACTTATTATAGTTACTAACATTAAAGTTGGGAGTGCCCTAAGTAGGTACCCTCTTAATCCGTGAGGGAGTAAAATCCTCTTAACTACAACGTACCAACCCTGACAATTTTCATGTGAATTTCATATTATGATTTTAAGGAAAACTTTCCGTTTTATATATGCATTTAGATTATAGTCGGTAATTTATCTAACTATCCAAAATATTTTACGTCAGACGGTACAATTTCACGATCTAATAAAACCAAACAAAAATTATGTATCTTACGATGGTACCGATTATTTTACACAAATAAAGAACAAGCTGGTATCTAAAGCGATTACTTATTTCCATATCTTACTCTATTCATGAATAATTTGCTTTCAGTAGATTAAACAATAATAGAACTGTCATCAAAAGCGTACAATGAAAATATACTAATATTGGTTCTCTTCACAATCGAGAGCGTTGGCCCAACAAATTATTGTCGATGTTTATCGCCATCACTAATAAACATCTACAATGCCAGCCGATCATAGACATTAAGGCCCTCTACACTATCGTGATTGCCTGTACTCGCCCAACGCTGCCCATTGTGAAGAGGACTCATTACAACTTACCCTTCTCCAAATTCAGTTCTACACTGTTCGTCCATAGTAAACACATAATTTGATAGTTCTTTAGCACCGCCCAATACTACACCATCATCATGGCTTCGTTGGTGAAGACACCACAATTTCCTATAAGAAAGAATTATAATTTAATGAAATCAAACATCTCTTTTCCAGAGATAATTTGATATTAAATTGGTACTGCCAATATTTAAAACCAGGCAAGCTTGAGAAGGTAGTAAATAAGCTCTGCTTAAGTTTAAGTTATTGATAAGAATGGTCAATTTTTATTTATTTTTTTATTTTTATTAACAACGAAGGGGAAATCTGGACCGTTTGAAGCTCTACTGAAAAAGGAATTATTAATAAAAATGGTGAATTTTTAGTTTAAACCAATAGTATTATAACTTACTTGGTCTTTTTGTGGAACTGTTCTCTAGAGCAAGAAGACCAGGCGTAGTTGTGAAGAGTGGCCAGCACTGTGGGGGCCATCACAGATCCCTTCAGACCATCAGTTTCACATTGTCCTTCACCGTCATGAGTCAGGCCTAGTCTGGGTAAAAAAGTGTGAATTAAAATCATATTTTAATCTCTATGCTAATATATAAAATACTCGTGTCACAATGTTAGTTAAAAAACTCCTCCGAAACGGCTTGACCGATTCTCATGAAATTTTGTGTGCATCGGGTAGGTTTTAGAATCGAATAACATCTATTTTTCATACCTATGCCGGGACAGCTAGTTAGTTATATAATATCATTTACTGATTTTGCTCACATTTCGATTATAAATGTTCTGTCACATCTTTAAATATTTAATCATTACTATGCCTTACTTAAAACTTTTACAGTTGCTAGTGGAGAGAGTAACAGATAAAATGTATTGGAAAAATACGCTACAAATTGAAAACCTCGGTCGTTTCCAGGAAAGTTAAAAGTACAAACTTGCATCAAATGAATTGACGTTCTTAATGCTCTTATCAAAGCTTATCTTTAATTTCAGTTCTTACAATAGATTAGAAACGTGTCAGAAATTTAATTCTAAATAGAATTCATTGTTATTTCTATCTGTGTTGAGCGAACCTTATCGATGTGACCCAGACTTCAGAAATAGATATTACCTACTCTCGGAGGGAATACAAGTACCTCAAACAAATAAAGATCAGCGTGATCTTATATATTTAGAAAGGTACTGGAAATAAATTATAGGTAGCAAATATTTGTATGAATAAAACAAATATTAATTTTTGATGATGCCTTAAAATGTGTCCAGTGTATAAATATTATAATAGAATAATTATTATGATAAACATTCATTTAAACCAGTTTGTAGATAATAATACTTGTAATCACTAAAAATTTAATTATTGTCAATTTACATCCTAAGTAGCTATAATAATGATATCGGATAGTATATTCTGAAGTTCGTTATATTTTACGATGTGACTATTTGTATGGGTACTGTACGAATAAATTATATTTATTCGTACATTTATTCAATTTTTTAAGCTATTACATAGCTTCTATCGCGGGCCTTGAGCACGGGGACCGAATCCAGAAATTCCGTAACGAAAAAACCTCACGCTCCCCACTCCGACGGGCGCGGAGGTGTGGCTTGAAGGCATAGCATGCAATAGCTTTACCGCGGCAGTCCCCGAGTGCCACACGTTTTTTTTTAATTAAGAATGAACTGGATGATAAGCTTGTCATTCTGGATGATTAGCTTTAAACAAAATTACTAAATAATTCGCTAAACATCGCCATGTGTTATTATTTTACAATTTCATATTTCCACATCTTACATTAAAAGTCGGTAGATTTGATTGCCACTATAAAAATAACTTTTACTATCTCCTCGTGATCTGGGCTGCCATAATCGTAAAAATATTTGAAATAATGTTTATAGCGGTGTAATTTTCCTAATGGACCTTCCAAGTTTTTGCACATGCCAGATTTGTAAATATACCCTTTTTTATGTACAAAATCTTATTTCAAATTTGAGGAAGAAACGAGGATTGATGATTCAGCGCAAATTAAGGAGTTTTAGATTGTACAGAAGTCAGTCGTTAAGCATCTAATAGGCCCTAATACTTGTTGTTAGGAAGTTGTATTAGTTTTAATTGAACGATAAACAAGCGTGAAATAGGGACGTTAATAATAATAATCCTTAACTATAATCATAACATCATTTAGTATGGATATCATAATTGGACTTAAACGCCCCTAAAGGGCGTTATTAAGCTATATTGTACAAATAATATAGGTACTTGATCTTTATTCTTTAAACCATAAAGTTAGCTCAACATAAATTCATTCATATTTCATTGAAAATTTATATTGTAAGATGTTAAAAGGAACTATATAGGTAACATATAAACGTATTTATGCGAGAGAAAATGAATTCTATTACAATTATTAAAAGTGATTTGTGCCAAATGTCTGCGGGTAAGATGAACAATAGAGCAAAAGAAGCGTATTCGACGTAATCCAAATCTTTTGTTGTCTTCAAATCCTATTAATTATTACGGGACACCGAAAATGTGAAGCCACAGACTAAAAATGTTTGGAACAGTCGAATTGTTTTGAATAAAAAGTTTATAGAACAGTGAGATTTTAATGAGAATGTTTACGAAGGTATTTGTAGTAATAACATTAAAGAAGCTTGATTAAGTTTATTATGAACGGAGTTTTATAAATCTCATTGAATGCTTTAAGAAAATAATAATGAAATTAATGATAGTATATGTGGCTAGTGCTTATACTAGCGTACTAGAAAAGTAAATAAAAATCTTTGAGAGCTTCTGTAATCGCTGCAATGCTTTTTGCGGCAATACTATAAAAAACAAAACAGTAATCTTTTCTCATTTATAAATAGATAAAACTCAAGTCCAGTAGTTGAAATGTGTAGTCGATTTGCAAATAGACCACTTGAAGATTATCTCAGCAATAAATATGGCATGTGCGCGGTTTGTTTAAAGGGCCTTATCAATCGTAACAGGCGGCGTCAATTAGCCCTTTGAGGCCACGAAACTTGCGACATTCGAGCGATGGCGACGCGACGCGACAGCGATTTGTACAAGCGTTGCATAGCCTGGTTAGAATGTTACTTAGGCAAACGGCAGGAACGATGGTTTCGCTTAATATTGATTGGTCATCTGCCCATCTGTCAGCCAATTGAAAGCTTTTAATTTAATCGAAACGGGCGACAGATCAGAGGAAAATTTTGACGTTCAAGCGATGCACGGATCAACAGCGACGCGACTGCGATAAAAACATTTGATTTTTTCACTTGCTCTGGTATAGAATAAAGTTTTGAATTAAGTGCGACTGCCGCCAGCTTGTTTCGTGCCCGGGTACTGTCACTGCCTAATCGCCTCCTATCGCGTCGCTGCCGCCGTCGCTCGCCCATCGCAAGTTTCATGGCCTTATCTTCAGAGTCGAGTGTTTTCGATCTTCGCATAAAAATACTGACTTGAACAAAACCAGTTAAGATTGAAAGATTGACCTTTCTGACGTATTATGATGTGATCAGAGGTTACGGAGGTCAAACTGTTATACTGGCCTAAAAAAATATTCACAAAAAATATTTAGCTGGATATATTTTGGAACAACGAATCCTTTTTTCTCCTATTATAAACAAGATAGACTGTGTACTTAGATGGATAGTAATTATAGGTAGGCCCTTTCCTTCGATCAATACTAACAATTTATGATCGAAGGCCCTTTCTAGCAAAAACTGATTGGATCTGGATCAAATTTGGTTCAGTAATAATCTATGTATTTTAATATAAGGCGGTTTAGTACCTACATAGACTAGCTTCCATTAAAGGTTACTAATTTATTAAAAAAAAATATATATACCTACTCTTAACTACAAGCTTTTAAAAGCATCCTTAAAAACGTATAGGAAAAGACATGCGTACATGCAAAATATCTATGATGGTTTTTGCATAACAAATTTTGCTCGCACGGCCGCGGCGTAGTGGGTACATTGAGTGGATGGTAAATATTTTATGTAGGGACGCATTTTTCTATCACTAAGCCCATAAATGAATGAAGATATTGCTTGATATAATATCATTTTTTCATTATCAGTATTGTTTCTGGATTTTCTTCTAGAAGGTTATTCGACCTTAAAAAGTGTTAACCTACGTGTTATGTCTTCTCTATTTTTTATTTTACAACTTTGAATTAAAATTTGCAAATGTAATACATTTTGTACACAACACTAACGTTAGGTGTATATATATATAATCATACAAACCTATAGGCAGATATAGATATAAGATACACTCTTCTAGGAAGCTAAAAAGCAAATCACTTTAGCCGTTGTCAACGCTTTAATATGGCTGCGAAAGAGCGCAATTTGTGTCTTAAAATATTATAAAGGAACCGCCGACAAGGAATCTAAATACAAATTGAATCATCATGTTAACATTGAATACGTTTTTGGACTGGACTTCCGTTTGTTTGCCACAAAGAATGAATTATATTTTATACGCTTCAAGCTGGCCCCTAATTGTAACAACGTGGATAAAAGATTGCTTGCAATTACTTTTTTGTTTGCCTTGTAAAACATTATTTCAGACGTAGCTTTATTATATATTTTTGTTAATAATTAAATTTATATTATATATTAATCATTAATGAATATTGACTTATTTTACACTTAATTGTTAAAATTCCAAGAACTTAGTTAAAATAAGCATTCTAAATAAAACCTCATTTTTTGGAACATCGTCAATAATAATACGTTTTCAAAAGAATATTATTATGGACAATACGTGACTTTATATGGAATTCATACCGAATCGTCGTCGTTTATCTCAAATTCCTCCCAAATACAAACAGCGAATCTTTATTAAATGAAATCATGCGAATCCCTAATGATTATGTGTATTGAATACTTATAATCTAATTACATATAATAATATATGGGATTTTTTAAGTGAAACTTCTTTAGGCTCGTTGAGAGTAAAATTTCAAGGTCACGTCATAGCAATACCGTCACGTCATGGCAATACCGTCACGTCATGGAATAAGGCGACGATTTTGGTATCTTTGAATCTTGCCAACGAAGTTTCTTCTGACACGTGTGCACACACTCTTTTTTGTTCATTACGATTAAAAACATTAAAGTTTTCATTAAGAAATGAATAAAGTTTTATGAAATCTCTATGCAGCAAGATAAATATAGTATTTTTTGTATTTGATTTCAGTATTTTAAATATTATATCAAACTCAAACTCAAACTCAAACTCAAACATTTATTTATTCAATTAGACTTCTTCGAGAAGCACTTTTGAAACGTCAATACATATTTTTATCATTTACCACCGATTCGGAAAGCAGTATCTATGGAGAAGAATCGGCAAGAAACTCCATAGTTGCTCTTTTAAATCATTTCAGTATTACAATTTAATTTTACAAAATATGTAAGTAACCGTACGTATAATGTATATATTATCATAATATGCCAAAGAACTGTCCTGCGGTTTTTACGCGACAACCCTCCATGGGTTTTTATCTTCCATATATTCCTTAATGCTGTAATAGGCTCTCTGAACTAAGACGTTTTTTACATAATTCTTAAATTTAGCACTACTAAACTCTTTAATACTATGAGGAATTTTGTTGTAAAAAAGTATACCTTGACCCATAAATGAATTTTTAACTTTAGCTAACCGGTAAAATGGCATTTCAATTTTATTTCTGTTCCTTGTGCCATAACAGTGTCTATCTCCTACTCTTGTGTGTAAGTCTGCGTTTTTGTGTACATATAAAATATTATTAAATATATACTGTGATGGTACAGTGAGGATACCAGTATTCTTAAAGAGATCTCTTAGTGAGTCCCTAGCACGTAAATTATATATATTTAGAGCGTATGGCTCTTTTCTGTAATATAAATATAGTTTCTATATCTGCAGCCCTGCCCCATAGCAGAATTCCATAGGACATAATGCTATGAAAGTAGCTAAAATCAACCAATCTAGCCGTGTCTACATCGGTGAGATGCCTTATTCTTCGAACTGCATATGCAGCTGAACTAAGCTTAGCAGCGGTGGCGGCAACATGGGCCCCCCATTGTAACTTCTCATCTAGTGTCAATCCAAGAAAAACAGTAGAATCCACAGGGTATAATACCTCCCCGTTTAAAATAATATCCCTTTTCACCTTTTTTACATTTGGAAGGATAAATTCTACACAATTTGTTTTTTTTGCATTTAATAATAAATTATTAGCAGTGAACCAATTGGATATGCGTAAAAGAGCAGAGTTTACTTCGTCAACGTTTGAGTCATGTCTATCCACATTAAATATTAATGAGGTATCATCTGCAAACAGTACTATTTCACACATATCCTGCAAATAATAAGGTAGGTCATTAATATATACTAAGAACAAAAACGGTCCTAAGATAGATCCCTGCGGAACACCTATGTTAATCGGCGCACCGCGAGATTTCTCTCCATTAACAACAACGGTTTGTACCCTGTTCTGAAGATATGAAGCTATGAGGTCCTGAGATAAACCTTTAATACCATAAAAATTTAGTTTCCGTAATAGAGTGGTATGTTCTACACAGTCAAAAGCCTTAGAAAGGTCACAGAATATCCCTAAAGCATTCTTTGAATTTTCCCATGCTTTATATATATGTGACAAAAGAGCTATTCCAGCATCAGTAGTAGAGCGCCCCTTTGTGAAACCAAACTGTTTGGCGTGCAGTAAACCATTTGATACAAAATGACTACATAATTGGTTTAAAATTAATTTCTCGAAGACTTTGCTCAAAGTTGGTAAAATGGAAATTGGCCTATAGTTATTACAGTCTTCTTTGTCACCACTTTTAAATAAAGGAATTACTTTACTTAACTTTAATAAATCAGGGAATATACCACAGTCACAACATTGATTAAATATAAACGCTAAGTGGTTGGCAATGTTTTCTATAATATTATTTACTAAATTTACAGACATTCCCCAGAGATCACATGTTTTTTTTAAGTTTAATGTTTTAAAAGTTTTAACAATTTCCTCTGCAGTCACATGTCGCAATTCAAATAATACATTACACTCAGCAACATGGTCCCTCAAGTAGGACTCCGCAAGCGCTGATGACGAATTTAATTTTTCGGTAATACTAGCAGGGACACTACTAAAAAAATCTTCAAAAGCAAGCGCAACATCAGCACTTTTGTCAATGACCCTACCAGCATTAACAAGTTTTATGGTACTATTTGATTGGCTTTTGCCCATTTCACCATTAATAATTGCCCAAACCGTTTTAACTTTGTTATCAGAGTTGCGTATTTTATCTCTGACATACAAGCACTTGGCAGTGAAACAAACTTTTTTAAAAGTTTTTGAATAATTTCTAACATAACTAAGAAATGACATGTCTTTGTTATATTGCTTCATGCCATATAACTCATATAAAACGTTCCTGCATCTGTGTATACTAGGTGTTGCCCATTGGCTAAATGGTAAATCCTTGGTAATACTTAAAGATTTAACTTTAAAGATTTTTTCAAACTCATTATGAATTAAATTAAAAAGATTTGTAAACATTTCACAAGGATTATTATGAAAGGATTATCAACTAGCTAGTTGTTTTCTTTTCATTTTCATGTTTTCATTTAGTCTGCCCGTGAACAAGCTGGCTATAGTGTAGACTGTAGAATATTCGAAACGTTATTTAGATAATATAATGATGACATACACAAGATTAGAATATTTATATAATCAACATAAATACAGTAAAAGTTCCTTATTCGCGGGTAATAGGTTCCGTAAATGTGCCGCGAATAGAGAAACCGTGAATAAGGAATGGTAATTTGTATGGGGTTATAGGGAATACGTTCTTAGGTGACGAAATAAAAAAGTAAATACATAAAGAAACCAGTTTAATTTAAGTTTTTGACCAAACATATCTATTAATTACCATTTAATTAGGTATTATCTTCAGGTTTAGGCAATGGCTTGTCACTTTTTACTCGTTTTTCATTTTTTTTAAGTCGACATTATAAATTCGTAGTTGTAGTTCAAGCGTTTACCAGGGATAACGAATGGTTTTTATTTAGGTAAATACACATATGTATGTACCGATGTACCGATTCGATCCGCGAATAAAGAATTTTAGGCCGCGAATACAGGATTTAGGTCGCATTTTTTCCATCCGCGAATGGTGAAAACGCGAATGAAGGAAGCGCGAATAACGAGCTTTTACTGTACATAGTTTCAATATTTTGTCTGTAGCCGGTCTGAAAACCGACACTATGCGAGTTAATTACCCCGATAGAAAGTAAGTATCTGTGGCCGTACTCGTATCATTAGATATAAGAAGCCACAGACACAATCATCCATACAAATGTAAATTTTCTAGGAAAGAACGTTACCTCTACAGATTAAAAAATTACAATGACATTCTATGAAGGTTGTATCAAACACGGCTCTGTTAATTCTATTACATCTTTGTAAAACCTTTGAAATTCTTGTATTTTATTTGAGTTTGACTCGTAAATGCGAGACAAAGGCTTTAATTAAGGCTTGCCTAAACTCGGTATGACTTTAACTCTTCAGAGGAGCTTAATTGCAAATGCCCAATCAACCTTTTGTCTGCTTAATTTAATTAAAATTATTCTTGTCTTGATGAGCTTACATCAGTTATCGTAAATAAATATGCTATTTAATATTATTGTGATGGATTGTTGAGGTCTTATAGTGTAATAATAAAAGCCAGTTTTGTGAATTTATTAAGAAGAAAGAATAATAAATTGTAACATTGGAACGTATCTTTCTAGAAAGTCTTAAAGAAAACTAAGATTTTGAACTGTGTTAGGGCATTTTATTAAAATTGTTCAGCTTGGCCAATTTTAAACAAGAAGGAACAAAGTATTTTAATAAATGTTACGTATAATAAATAGATTGTACATAGAGCGCTATTATCAATCATTATTAATTTTCGTCCAAGAGTCTTCCTTTCGGCGAATTAATTACTAGGTAATGGAACTAATTGTGCGTGTGAACCGTGAATGACCGGTAATTGTAATACATACGACAATTCACTTTAAAATTAGAGCAATAAGGTTCCAAATTGTCTTCAAGATGTTCAGAGCTGGAGTTAAGTATAGCCACGCTAATTTAAACCTTAATGCAAGATGTTAGAGCTTATTTCACTTATCTATGTGGTCAGAGGGTAATAACCTATCTGTATGAAAGGATAATGCTCGTAATAAGCTTGAAAAAATCTGAAATTACATTCTTAACTACGTATTGTATGTTTTCGGTTGATCTTATATAAGCCAGAGGATTTGATATCGTGGCTTTATTGGGGTCTGATTTATTTAGTTATCAAATTTCAGTGTGTTTTTAACCAGCATTGTATCAAATATTTCATAAAATAAGATATTTTAGTATATGTGTCTTAATGAATATTACCTACAAGCCTTTTAAGTTACATTTTTACTAGGGGTGCATCCGATACCGATACCGATACCGATATATCGGCGATACTTCGGGTTAGCCGATATATCGGTATCGACGATATTTTTATGACCGATACAACGATACTTTTAAATTTAAAAATGTAGTGTAAACGAGCGTGTTGTCTCGTCTATTCCGTTGCATGAACAATGCTCGGGGAAACCCTGCGCTTGTGAGGGTGTTGTTGAGTTGTTCTAATATATCGAGAGATGCAGATCCATTCGTTTTCTGGCGCAATGACGTTTTATACCCAAACTTGAAAAAAATTGCGCAGAAGTACTTTAGTTTCCAAATGAGTTCTGTTGCATCTGAGAGACTATTTTCCAGCGTAGGTCTTATTCAAACAGACTTGCGAAATCGCTTTACCCGCAAAACTTAAGATTATGTTCTTTGTTTTTAAAAAAAAAATCTTATCAATGTTAATTTTAATTACTAAAATTTTTAAATGCCTAATTATTAACCTATGTCTCTACTTTTTATATTAATAAAAGGAAAGTCTGACTTGTGATTTATTTATTATACCTTCATTTTTAACCGACTTCAAAAAAAAGGAGGTTATCAATTCGGCAGGTATAATTTTTTTTATGTATGTACACCGATTACTCCGAGGTTTCTGAACCGATTTACGTGATTCTTTCTTTGTTCGATGCGGGATGGTGTCGAATTGGTCCCGTAAAATTTTTTTCGGCTAGGCCCAGTGGTTTTTATTTTATGAGCATTTTGGTCTGTACTTGATGACTTATTTGAAATGTAGCAAGTAAATTTGATTCACTTTCCGGTACCCGATTGAGCTGAAATTTTGTATACGTATGTAAATTAGATAGCGATGAAACATTATCATGACATAGATCTGATTTGATGATGGAATCGGAAGGTGGCCATAGGAACTCAGTAATATATTGACTCAACTTTATCGAGTTTGGGCTCGTTTGATTCGTGTTGAAAAATACACTAAAAAGTATTAAATAAAAATAACTACGTTAAAAACAACCGACTTCAAAAACGGAAAAGTAAAAAATAAAAAAGATTTGATATTATTAATTACTACATAATATTATTTAGATGTGCTATTTATCAAATAGGTTTGAAGTTGGTTGTTTTTAACGTAGTTATTTTTATTTTTGAATTCACAGTAAGCGTATCGGTATCGGTATCGGTATCGCCGATATTTTTATAAGAGTATCGGTATCGGTATCGTATCGGCGAAAAGGCGTATCGATGCATCCCTAATTTTTACTATTCTCTAAAAAGACCAAAGCAGTAAAATATATCTCCTCAATCTATACTAATATTATAAAACTGAAAAGTTTGTTTGTTTGTTTGTTTGAACGCGCTAATCTCGGGAACTACTGGTCCGATTTGAAAAATTCTTTCGGTGTTAGATAGCTCATTTATAGAGGAAGGCTATAGGCTATATATTATCACGCTACGACCAACAGGATTGGAGCCACGGGGGTGAAACCTCGCGGAGCAGCTAGTTCTTAATAATCATCCTCGCCCATAAGCAGTATAAGTAATAATAATTTGCTCGTGAATTTCTAAAACATTAATTCATATGCTCATTCAATTTCAATACATTATACCTATTCACAAACATACGAATAATACACAACATGATAGATATATTAAAATCTTTGTTTCTCTAATTTACTCTCTGATTTCCAAACGATTTACGTTTTACATGTACACCTTTTCTTCCAAACCCGTATGACATTGCTCCGATAAGGCGCCAATGTTATGGGATAGAATAAAATAAACATAAAAGAAGTAAATTCAGCATTATTCAATAGATTCACTATTTACATTTGGAGTGTATTTACTTGATTTGACTTTACAAAGGAGTAAGTTTTGCTTTTATATATCTATAGCTTTTCCTACTTATATAATTCATTATTTATATTAAAGGATATTATGATGTTCTTTGATGCGGTTATTATTACAGATAATATTAAGTATTTATAATGTGTGAAATAAATCTTCGGCAATGCTACTGTTTATACTTACCTATGTTCTTTTTTATGCGAACAAAATCTATTAGCTACCTATAACATGAAACTTAGGTACTTCGTTTCATATTATTGCAAAAATCATAATATTATCTTTAGGAATTCAATATCTATTCTTAAAACAACCTCCAAATCATCTTATATTTAAAATAGATTCAAACAGACTTGATAAGGCCAATTATAATAAAATATGTAGGTATGTACAAGATCTGATCAAAGGCATCAGAAATAGATGTGTTCTGCAAGTAACCGGGTCATGATTATATACCTAAATACGATTTGGCTTTAGTAGTAGCTCATTCAGTAATGGTATAATATGTATATTATTTAATTAACTAGCTGCGCTTCGCGGTTACACCCGCGTAGCTCTGCCCCTGTTGGTCTAAGCGTGATAAAATATAGCCTATAGCCTTCCTTGATAAATGGGCTATCTAACACCGAAAGAATTTTTTAAATCGGACCAGTAGTTCCTGAGATTAGCGCGTTCAAACAAACAAACTCTTCAGCTTTATAATATTAGTATAGATTAATAAAAAAACTACTTATTAGTGGAAGCATAACAGAACAATTATTTAACTGCCACACATGGTAAATATTGACGATGATTCTATCATAGATCTATAACATGTAAAACACAAATGAACATATACATTGAGATAGACTTTGATTCAAATGAGAAACATCTTGAAATTGCGTGTTTTTTGTTTCTCGGCATTCTTATTTATCATCGTAATGTATTAAGTAGATAATTAAAATAGCAATGGCTATAGACGATGCGATGTAACGTTCAATAAAATTATTTTAAAAAATCTGGTTTATAAAGCATTTGTATGTTAAAATATGTATTAAACTTCAAATAAAATCTTAAAACGAGTTTTGAAATTTCCAATTTCTTGAAGAAGTCATTTTAGTCAAATAGCCTTAATCGATTTCCAATTCAGACTATAACAATATCTTTACTTCAGTTAAAATATCTTGGAAACGGAACTTACATAATGTATATTATTCAAGTTTTTATTCCTGTAATTTTTCTAAACAAGTCCCAACATCTAAGTAACAATATTGTTTTGTTGTTTTGCTCGTAAAATATTATCAAAATTAATGTTCGCTTGTGGTCAAAGCTTTCTTTGTTGCGAATTTAGATTATGGAATTCGCGAGAGATAGTAAACTAGTGTTCATATTAAAAGCGATAGCGGAAGCGGGAAATTAAATATTTATATTTAAAATAAATTTCCAAAAGCGAACGCTTAGACACATTTAATAAAATTCAGATATGATAAATCTGCACAAAAGAAACGGTAAACACAAGTAAGTAATATTTAAAAAGGTTGGTAATAAACTATAATAAATATGAGAGCTATAATTGAAAATATTGAAGTTTTTTCGCACTGAAATTTCTAATACGTAAAGATCCTGAAGTTACCTCTAAAATATCATATAAATGCTCATTACAACCGTATTTTACGATAATAATTCGTATAAAATCACAAATACATAGGTATTACCTCCTTTTATACATAGGTAATTCTCGTTTCCAGTTTATACATAACTAATTCTCGTATACGTGATTATCTCCCTTATCTTCCACGTATTCTATTTTTTGACGTTATTATTCTATAGACAATATCCTACAGTTTTGATCATCATAAAAAATGTAATACCACATTTTAGTTAATTTTAAATATTTAAATCTATCTTAGTTATAATAATCGCTCTCGCTTCATAACAAGTCGCGGTCTTATACCAAATTAATGGCAGCCACTCAAAATTATCGCTATCAGCTGTGAAAATACTGCAACGATAACATTTCGTTTTAGTTGTTCTTTTATTATGGTCATAAATGTTCTTATTGCACAAAATTAATTTCTTTACAGGCGTTTGCGAGCTTCTTCTCAATGATGTATGCGATATAGAATTAATGTAATTGTTACTTATTTATTAATTGAAAGGAGACTGGAGATTGCCCAAGTGACTATGGCACTTGGTATCGCAATCAAACTTATTGTGTCGAGATGAAATATATAAGTTTTTATGTAAATAAGCCGCAGTTCACGACAATAAAAATAAAACAATCGTTTTATTCAACACGATGAACGTTAAGTTTTACATTTATTTCATAAGTATTATTTTATTTACAAGACAAATGTGAAAAATAAATCGTAATAAACATTATTTCAAAATAAATTTTAAAACAAATAAAAACTATGACATTAAATGACGCTTCTGATTGTCAGTGTTAAGAGGAGGCTCCCTTTTTCATTTCTGGCACTGAGAGACCGGTTACGGTACTAGACGCTAATATAGCCGTAATAAAGTTGAATATCGCGTGCGCTCTTTGATCGCGTTCGAGCTCGAAAAGTAAGTCTCAATTCTTATTTCGTTTATAACTAAAGTAATAATTGATCTAGAGAAAAAATATCTTGGTATTCGATAGTAAACTCTATTTTCTTACTGTTAACATTTATTTTAGACATAAAGTCCAAGTAAATCTTAAAAAAAATGTAATAATCCTTAAAAAAGGCATAATTTTTGAATAAAAAATGAATCGAGCGAAAATGTTACAATTACGTAACTGTCTTGTAGACCGAAAGAAAAAGACCCAATAAATCATATACTAAAGTTCCATTTTGATTGTATGTGTGCCTGTTTCAGAATATGTATGCAAATTCACATAAAATTTAGGGAGCTTCCCCATGATTAAAAATACCCACCTTGGTATTGATTTTTATGTCGATTTGTCAAGTATTTATTCTATTGAGATACTGTTACTATTTGTATTATACATTTTTTTAATCAGCAATTATTTAAAAATCCGCAAATCATTTTAACGAATTAAATTGAAAATATTTAATTTTTTTAAATATAATATAAAATGTTAAATTTTAGTATTGGCTACTTGTTACGGACTTAATATTTGGTACAGGCACTCGTACAGATTTATTATTTACTAGATTTCCACCCGCAGCTTCGCCCGCGCAGTCAAAGAAAAACCCGCATAGTTCCCGTTCCCGTGGGATTTCCGGGATAAAACCTATCCTATTTCCCGGGGTAAAGTAGTAGGTAAAGTAGCCTATGTCCTTTCTCGGGTATCAAAATATCTCTATACCAAATTTCATGCAAATTGGTTCAGTAGTTAAGGCGTGATTGAGTAACAGACAGACAGACAGAGTTACTTTCGCATTTATAATATTAAGTATGGATTTATGTTATCACCGGACGATTTATTCATCCGATTATACGGACGACTAGCAACAGCCAAATTAATTAATATTTCTAAGGGCCGATTTTTCAATGCTTGGATAAAACTTATTCGTCGAATAATGTTAGTCCATTGAATGAGTCCCTCCAAGGGGGGTCTAGAGTGCGTGAGTTAGTAACGTAAGATGTTTCTTCGGAAACATGTCAAGAGTCCCTAGGTAATAAACATACTAAAACCCCGGGCCACTAGGAGGAGCCCCGGAGTGGGGGGAGGGGGGGAATGGGTCCATTTTTTCATTTTTCGCTTAAATCTCCAAAACGGTACATGTTAGAGAAAAACTTTCAAGGAAAAGTTGAAAGGCCATAAAATTATCTACAAGTTGTACCCAAATCATTTTTTTCTATTCGCAGCCGTTTTCGAGCTACATCCCATGAA
>CAJQZM010036038.1:0-17963 GCA_907164665.1 Colias nastes | reverse complement strand
GCCTCGAATTTGTAGTCAGTTACTGACCCTGTGTAAATCAGCACTTACTGCCACACATTTTGAAGTATGACAGAAGAAATACATTTAACATAATATTATAGAGGATTATTGGGATTATCTTAATATATATATATAAATCTCGTGTCACAATGTTTGTCCTCAATGGACTCCTAAACCACTTAACCGATTATAATAAAATTCGCACACCATGTGCAGTTCGATCCAACTTGAGAGATAGGATAGTTTAAACATGTAGGTACCACCGGCGAAGCCGGGGCGGACCGCTAGTATCTTAATAAGTTCAAAATTACCAAATGTGTGCAATTAATGTTACTGTTGTGGTAACTAAGCTAAGCACATATTTTTGTACTCATTTTCTTTTGAGTCATTACACAATGTAAATAAAACAAAATTTCTATTGTCCTTTTAGTGACAGCTGAATAAATTGTTGTTACTTTCAGATTCCAAACTTCATTGGTGCTGCTTTGGCGTTGGCACAACTATCTCTGTTTATATTATATCCCACCAAGCCATCTTCACCTCTCTTGCCAAGGTCAACTTTAGCCTAAAAGTATTATATTCCTATGTATGTGTAGTTTACTATATTTAAGATAGTATGTAGTATAGTTTTGGATCAAATCCATTGATAGCCAAGTGTGAGTTAGTTTTGAATTCTGTCAATGTACAAAGTAGTTTTTTTTTAATTTTGATTTGATTTGAATCTAATTTATTTATTTGTGTATGACCTTTTCTCCAATTTCTGTTATTTTATTTAAAGAGTAGTTTTTGTTTGTAATGATAAAGGTATTGTATTGTTTTATTTTTTATTGTATGTACTGCGTATACTGTAGAGAAAAGGGTATTATGTATTTTGTAGTACAATTATGTATGTTATTTTATTGTGTGCTAAATTTGACAAGTTATGGTAGGTATTCTAGTGGGCATTTTGATCCAGTTGAAGAAAGACAGGGAAATAGAATCTGTAGTTTGAGTGTTGTGAATTTCTTAGGTATACTAATTTTATAAAAATGCATTTATTAATTTGTATAGAGTAAAATAAACTTGGAAAGTTATTACATGATATTTAAGGCATACATCCATTGATAAATATTATATTATATTAAATGTGAAAGATAATCTGCAGTGCAAATTCATGTTAAAAATATTGTTTTTTCATGTAAAAATATATTTTGATAATTCTTAATAACATTGATATGTAATATCTAAAACGGTTCTTATTACATGATACTTTAAAATGTTTAAATGATAAAATAGTGCCATTAGAATATCTGATAAATTCTATTTTTTATAGGTATGTTTACCAAAACATATAATAATTGGGTTTTTATCATTGATATATTAAAAGCATAGAATGATAGGGACTTCCTATTTTACCAAGAGATTCCTCGTAGTTGCCACTTGGCTCTCAGTCGCGCTCGGCATATAATCTATACATATAATAAATCTGTAGAAGGGTCAATTCTGTACATTGAAAATATTGAAAAAATAAATAGCAGGGGGTGTTACTGGATCGATACCAAACCCAAATATGTGATTAAAAAAAATTTTGTCTGTCTGTCTGTCTGTATGTGAAGACATCACGTGAAAACTAACGGTTCGATTTCGATGAAACTTGGTATAATTATACCTTATTATCCTGGGCGTAAAATAGGATACTTTTTATCCTGGATCAATGCGTAGAAAAAAAAATAATCTTAATTTTTCAGTTTTATCCATTGTTGTTGTTCTGTAGAACCGCGAACACACGTTGCGTATTATTATAGGCCTAGCCGTATTTGGGTCCAATAGATATTTATAAGATGTCATCAAGATGTCAGAGTTATTCAAAATGGAGAAATCAACCATCCACGCGAAGGCCGACATCCGCGCGGACGGAGTCGCGGGCGGAAGCTAGTCTTACTTAAACATACGGAACGACTTACAATCACTTGTTTCAATTAGTTTATATCTTTGTAAAAAATTCGGATCCAAATGCCTTCCTGTGCAGCTGGCACAATAAACTATGTAGGTACCTAAAACAAAATCTATCTTATAGCCTTGTGTACATTTATCTATTCGAAATAATATAGATACATTCTTTATTTCAAATACACTGTATTATACAAAAATTTTAATTAATTGAATATTTGTTGCCGTGTGGGTTGTCGAGGCACTTGTAGATAGGTACTAATTTAACGGACTTGAGTTTCATTCGATTTTACAAACTGTTGAGACTTGGCCCTTTTTACATGTTTTTAAAGGGGATTTTTTTAATTTAATATCTTTTAACACATCAATGATTTTTGCGTTATTTAAAACCCGTATTTAGGTAATCTTCAAAATATTATGTTTTTGTCTTTGACTTCAAATATTTTTATATAAGTAGATCCTTTAAAGAACATAATAAGTTCAATATTTTGAATTATTCTGCCATTTGCATTGTAAACATTTTTTCACTTGATGTGAAACATATATATATTTTACTACTCCTATTAATATTTTATTTGATGATCCTGTGGCTTATTCAATATTCAGCATATTCTAGTCTCACCAGTATTAATCAAGTTCCTGAAGCTAATTTTTCAAGAAACGTTTTAAAGGCACAGAGCTTGTATGGTACATGCATATGCGAATCAACTAGAAATACGATCGACACAGCGCCATATTGTGACGTCATAGCTATACATTCAAACGAATTAATTTCAGTTTCTTCTATGAATAACCAGAAATTAAAAAAAAATCTGGTGTCATAAAGTCAAGTTAAATTAAGACCAAGTACAATTTTTTTCCTTGGTGAAATAGCTTCAGGATCCTGCAGCTCTTTAAGTATTTTTTTGTGTGTCGATATTATAGTGCATCTCGATGACTAGCAAATTTATTTTTATTAAGGCCCGATTCAGTGCGACGCGGATGACCTACGTGGACGTCCACGGCGGACGGTAAAATGCATGTAGCCCATACAACCCGTTCACGGTTCAGTAATCAGTACGATGCGTCTCATCACGGACATTTATCCGTCGCGGTCGGGAATCTATCCGCACCGCTCCTCCGCACCACGGATGACAACGCGGACGCCTATTCTAGACGCCTATTTACGGATAAATTTATCCGCGACGGATGAAGCTACACTTATTCGCGCGGACGATCCGCGTCGCACTGAATCGGGCCTAAGTAATATTTTAATTTTTAACTAACAAATCAGTCAAATCTCTATATATTGTGTCTATGTAATTGTATTGGTCATAGAATATAAGTACTGTTTCCACTGATATGTATTGCGTTAATTGTACTATGATTAACAATAATGAATGAAGACTATTAAATTACAAAATATGTTCCCTGTGGGTTCAATTTTTTCAACTTTTTTATTTTTGTGTTGCGAATTATTATTATTTTTCTTTGTGCATAGTATTATGTTTGATTTTGTTTTTAAATGTAAATATTTAATATTATTTGAATATGTATTCATATCAAAATTGGCTTCCTAACTAATATTATTTTGAAGTAAATTGTATGCAATTTTCATGACTTATGTGTAATTACTAGTATTTTTCGAATGAGGAAAAATAAAATAAGCCAAGTAACTAGATTTCGTTTTTATTTTACAATGTACCTGTTTTTTACACACACAAAAGGCACGATCTACGGGATTTTTTACGCAATTTCCTCTCGTGTTGTATGTGGATATTGTCTCTGTAGAATTTAAAACATTGAATTGACGACCATTATATGCAATATTAGCTTCGTATGACACTTCCCCTGGCGTCAATGTGAACGCTAAAATAAATATCGTTTCATTTACTGATTTCTTATATTCGTGAGCTCTAACAAACGTTTTTAATTTCAGATTTTGGCACTCAACACAAGGCTTTGTTTTAATGTTCTTTATTTTTTCTTGTATATCTTCAATGGCAGTGTGTAATGCGCTTAAAACTATTGGATTATCTTTTTTGGACTCCGTGACGTCATGACAACTGCACCATTTTTCATCTACATTGACGTCACTACAAGTTCTGTATGGGGATAACTCGTGGAACATACTAGAACATTTTGGACATGCTTCTGAGGTAGCAAGAGATTTCTTTTGTGATACATCTAAAATACTTAACATAGTTACATATACATCATAGGGAGTAGTTAGCCTGTTTTGATTAATGATCAGATTATCATACATTTCTGTATAGGCATCTCGAAATGCTAATGGCACCCATACGTATAGCATTGGTAGACGCTCCTCGTAATAAGATTCATGCAAAAGCCTCATTCGGCCGTATCTAATACCGTGATCACTTAAAAAGAAAACGAAGGTATTATTCAAAACACCGCTTTTACTCAAGGTCTTAAAGAATTCCACCATATCTGCATCTATTAGAGCGGGAACATTTTCTAAATTGTGACTAAAAGAGTTCATCCAAAACATGCTGAAGAAATTATCATTTCTGTAACTATTGGAGAAGTCATATGCGTAATCAAGCATATGTTTTGCTGAAGGTTGTTTCTTAGCACAAATAAAATTACCAATCATGTTTTCTCCTGTTAGGAAAAATGGGCGTATGTAATGGTCGGTTGGGGATGTTTTAAAGCTGTTATATCTTGTAAACGTATCTGGTAGTCTTAAGAATTCTTCTCCAGTAGCGGTGTAATAACCAGCTTTTTTAAAATGACTCCACAGCATCACGTCATTGCATTTGTCCATACCGTTTTTGCAAAGCCTATGCACTTCCGTGGTGTTTTTTCCAGTCATTAAGGCCATTACATTTGGGAACGTGTTGTATCCGACCTAAAAAAAATGTTTTTTGTTATACATAATCCTACACTAATTTTGCGAAGAGGAAGGTTACATCATCATAATACACGTAGGCGGAAACAATTAACAAAAATTGTTTTGAAACTTGAAAATTACACTTTAAGAAAAAACGGTTTTCGTACTAAAACGCTATTAGCTGATGCAGGTATATGTTCAAATTAGGAATGTAATACTGACAACTTTAAGTTCATACGAATAATGTTTATCTTTTTACTTCAATATTTCTGCCATTTTGTTATCACATTTTTATGTTTGAAATTTATAGTTCCTTACCTTTTGAAATCCTCTGAAATTTAACCAATGATGTGTTTGTAAATATTTCGCTGTTGATGGCATGCTGCTAATGAAGCGACCTCTAGACATCGTATCCATTCCTAGCACCATGACGTTCCAAGGATAATTATGTTTCTCCGACTTATTATTCTTTTTCTTGACTAGAATATAAACATCTCTGTAGATAATCTCTTTTTGGGGTTTAAATATGGCACAATTTATCGCTATCATCTCTTCTTCAAGTTGTATTTTACTTCCATTTTTGAACGAAACACAGTTCGTATATCTAATAAAAATAAGATAACTATAAAATAAAAGATTCTTTAATATATTTTACAATGTTTGATTTTTTCATATATCTAAATACCTATAGTTAGTAGTATAATATTATCTGTGGTAAAGTTATCTATGTAGAGTACCATATTTGGGAGATATGAATACGTCTGCAAAATTCAAATTTAACGGCAATTTGAACTCGATACAGTCACGGTTGTATACGTAGTATATTATTATTAGTTTGTGGTCACGGTAATTTGTTCACTGTATTATAATATGTAAATTGACTTCATTATTGAGACAACAATTTAACGTAGGCATCTACCTTATATTTGTGTAATCTTCTCTTCCTAATACCACGTCAGGGGTTATGAATTGGTAGCAACATTCGTAATCACTTCTACTTTTACTGTACTTTTTAAATATTACCTCATCTATTATGGCTGTAAAATAATCGTTTGATAATTTATTTAAGAATACAGCTCTCTCTCCACATGACTTATTCATTATTTTAGCTTCCTTGAAGGTCAATGTTTTCGCGTAGTTGGGTATAAAACATCCCGGTGTGTTAATTAAAAAATTTTCAGTTCCTAAAAAAATCATCAATATTTAAAAATAATAACTAATTTAAGAAAGAAAATTCTATACTAGATATTTATCGGAATATAAAATACTTACCGTTATAGTTTTCTTGTACAATACGTACTGTACTGTTGTACGGGTTTAAAGTTAAGGGTAAAACTGTTTCCAATCCTCCATGCATGTTCGTGTAATTACACAATGATAGTATAACCCAACATATCGTCAATGTGCAAGGTAAAATAACTCGGATAATTATTTTTTTATTCAGAAAATGACACCTGCAAAAGAAAATTTATTAAACGTACCACAACATATTTTATCGTTTCCGTTCTCTAGGAATATATGTTTCTAATCCATACTATATACTATATATACTATATAATATTATAAATGCGAAAGTAACTCTGTCTGTCTGACTGTAACTCAATCACGCCTAAACTACTGAACCAATTTTCATGAAATTTGGTATGGAGATATTTTGATACCCGTGAAAAGATATAGGCTACTTTTTATCCCGGGAAAATGACGCAATCCCGGAAATCCCACGGGAACGGGAACTATGCGGGTTTTTCTTTGACTGCGCGGGCGAAGCCGCGGGCGGAAACCTAGTTGGAGATATTTCGAAGATAATAATAAAGACCTTTTTTGAGTCGGTATTTCAAGAGTGAATACGTTTTATATTATTTTGAGCTTTAATATAAGAGCGAAATAGAGTCGTTGATGCAACTCATGTTTCTTATTTATTAATTATACGGTTAAGTGTTAACACGTCTTATCAACAGTACCACATAGAGACTATTCTTTAGTATTTAAAAGGGTCAAGTGCATAGAAATAAAATAATAGAATAGAACCACTGTTGAAGGTAGAGCTAATGAGTTAGCCGCTAACTAGGTAGGTACCAGATTTACGAACTGTTAAGATTGATGGTTTCGTTTATATGTATAGATTATAATTTAATGTATGCTAATTCACCGTTTCTTTTTTGTTTATAATATGTAAAAATTAATACAAAACTCGCTTTAATGTGTGGATATTTGAAAACTGAAATAAAACGCAGAATTGAATTAGCATCTTTTGGAATGAGAAAATTGTTCATATGTTTGCTTTTTAAATGCCATGAAAAAATAACTATTATGATTTATTATGAATGCTACTCTTTGGTTAGGATATTATTGCTTCAACGGATGTGTAATGTGACACTTTGATAATAGATGTAGGTACATTATTTCGTCCTTGCTTTATCTGCATAAAAATAACACTGATGAATTTAATAATAAAATTATAAACAAATAATTATTTCCTGTTATTTTTTATTTCAACGAAGTGCTTAAAATATACGATATAAATATGTATATAAGACACAGGTCACTCACCTAATTGTGAGTAAAAACTGTGGGAATTTTCCAAATATTTATCTCTTATTTAGGATTAGTTCGGTCTGCGTTTGCGTGCATTAAGTATGAAATACTTATGTAACTAATAACTATGTCTTGTTAAGCTGCTAGGTCTCCGATTCCGATTGACATTGGCCACTGAGGCCAAACCGATTTAAAAGACTAGCTGTTTGTCCCAGCTCCGCACGGGCCCGACCAGGAATAAAGTATAAATACGAATTAAGATGGACCTATGGGACTCAGAAAAATGTAGCTTTTTGCTGATGAAAGAATTTTTGTAATCGGTCCAATAGGTAGTGAGCATAAATACTTTCTTCTTTTTTTGTTTCTTCTTAATTTTAGCTTATAATTAATTTATATATTATCTACAATCTACATGCTGCCTATCGAGAATTAACACTCAAATACCAACGAAATAGTATCATTCTTGTATAAACCTACCATAAGTCGTGACTGACTGACTGACAGGCTTAAACATTCAATCATAGGTATTTCTGCCCGCTCATGAACGCCTCGAAAATCGAAGGATTTTCTTAACTTACCGTGTAATTGTTACAAATGTATTACAGTATAAAGAATTTGAAATGGTCAAGGTAAATGCATTTTTTTATGTTGTATTTTTTATAATAATATCGTTAATTATATTTAAAACGTAAATATATAAATTACAATAGTTAGTTAGTTTAGTTTAATATTCCCACAAAAATAATATTACGAATTAGTTAATTTAAATGAATGAATCTAGTTTTCTCTCTAATTAATAATTCATTTATTGTTTTATAATAAATGTAGAGCGTTTTGAATAGGGCATTTATTTAAAACTAGTACCTATATCAAGACAAATAATTATTTAATCCTAGTTTAGATAATAAGCTACTTATTTTATTTGACAACAAATATATATCCTACTAGCGGTCCGCCCCGGCTTCGCCCGTGGTTCATATTTCGCAATAAAAGGTAGCCTATGTTCTTTCTCAGGGTCTAAAGATTGTCTGTGGACTGTGCCAAATTTCATCAAAATCTGTCCAGTAGTTTATGCGTGAAAACCATACATACATACATACATACATACATACAAACCTTTCCTCTTTATAATATTAGTATAGATTAGTATAGATATTTAAAACCTCTGGTCGTCTCTAAGAGATCACTCATAGAACAGCAATTATGTATTAGTGATCGAGATAAACAAGGTTGTTAGTACATAATGTTGTGTGTCATAGTAAATACCCGTAGTGAATAGTTGAAATAGCAAGTACATATATTACTTTCGTGGTGTTTATGTGCTAGATGTAACGCTCTATTAAATTCAGCCCATACACAGGATTATGCAACGTGATTTTCCACTTATCCTTGTAATACTCTCAAAATCTTTAAAAAACATTCATAATATTATGTAGATTTTGGGTATTTTTATATTGTCTCAAAATATTTATTTTAGGTAAAAAATATCTTGTGCGATGTGATTTAAACAAACTCGCTGTAAACAAAATGATAGATAGTTAGGTACCTATTAGCTATATTTTAAGCGCTTTTTTAGAATAGTTCTTTTTATTTATATAAATCTATTTAAATTAAATTACATATAACTAAGTACTTTTAAAATTGATATACTTACATTTTCGAACTATAACTCACTATGCATTGTATTCCAATAACAAAATAAATAACAAGTGGCGTTCCGAGATTTTCGTAAACAGTTTAAATACACATTGCGTTTCGCTAACTATTATTTTACGAGAGTAAATAATATGGCCACCTCTCGTGAATCATGTTAACAGACTGTTGCTGTGAGTGATAAAGACTACTATGATGTGCATCGGCATGGTTTTTATTGATAGATTTCATTATTACGAATTATTATAGCCAGTACCTGAGATAAAGGTCAGGAATATTTCTACATGTTTCACATGTGGCCATGGTGGTATGCCTTATTTCTCGTAGGTACTTACTGTGAATCTCTTCAGGTAAAAAATGAAAAACTTTATATTTTTTCGAAGACGAACCTTTATTTAATGTAAGTAGGTAATTATTATTATAATGATTACATTACTAGTAGGTATATCAGTATACTTTTATAAAAATAAATAGAAAAATTGAAACATTTCAAAACTAAATTACAAAAATATCTAATTCAGGACGTCCACTTGAAAACTGGCATAAAAAAATTATAGTTAAGTATAAAGTATCACAGACAAACGAAATCATTCGTTAATTTAGTCATAAAAATTGAATATAATCTTAAATTATATTATAAACAACAGTATAGACTTACAAAGTTAAAAGGAGTTTCAAAACGTTACATATCGGGAGGTACTTATTGACAAGGAACTAAAATTAAGCTTAACAATCGTTCTTACACATGCAAAAGATGCGATCCTTATGACGCAAAGAACAAGAACCGAGACCTTTGTAGACTGTTATAATATTAATGGGGCCGACAATTTCCATATTGGATTCCTGGCGCAAAACAGTAGCTTCATAGATGACGTCGCCCGGGGCTATTTTAATTGCGACAACATAGTACAGATTCACCTTATCATTGTCATAGTAAAAATGTATACGAACAACTTTATCAAGCTTAATACTTAAACAACTGGTACAAGGTTTAGTAACAACCGACAAAGATTTGTTCTGAATGCTGGCAAATACAAATTGAATTGCCTTCGCTCCTTCCGTATCGTGCTCCTCGAGGGGATACAATTTGTGACAACTACACCACTTATCGTGAATGCGTGCGTCTTGACAAGTGCGATTTCCGCTTATTACACTAAAAATACTTTGATATTTATGAAATGCCTTTGGAACAGTCACAGTTGGTTTAGTTTTACATAGACCCAAGTAAAAAACTTCCATCATCGTGTGGTATAGGTCGTAAGGAGTCATTAGTCTGAACTGATTTATTGCCATAGCTTTATATTTTTCTGGATATTTCGATTTAAATGTTGTTGGTGGTAAAATGAACAAAAATGGCATGCGGTCGTCATAATAGCCCTCCACTTTGTAGCGATTTGGACCAAAGCGTAATCCATGATCGCTAAAGAATATTATAAATGTGTTAGATAAAGCTCCAGTATAAAAGAGGCGATTGAAAAAGTTTTCAAACATTTTATCTGCATCTTCAGGTCGATTCATGGGATTGTGACTGAACGAGTTCATCCAGAACAATCCGAAAAATGAGTCATTCTTATAAGTCGATACGAAGTCATACGCGTAGTCCAATAATTGTTGTCCAGAGGTTGCTTTTCCTGAACACATGTATGGAATCCCATCGACATTCTTTGTCTTCTCAGCTAATTGGAAAAATGGTCTCAAGTAATGATCGGTCGGAGGTAATTTGAACGTGAAGTTCTTACTGAATGTATCCGGTAGCGTCAAATGATCTTCTCCATATGCTGTCATGTAGCCGGACTCTTTAAATGTGTTCCAAATCATGAGATCATTGCAACCATCCATTTTCCCATAGCATTTATCGGAAACAAGTGTCATATTCAAGCCCGTCAATGCTGCCATCAAATTAGGAAATGTGTTATCTCCCACCTTAAAAAAAGATAAATAATATGCAGGATAGGTATAGTTAATACATAGTAAACACAATTTGTTTATTAAAAATAATATTAAATGAGAGAAGATTACCTTGTGATATCCTCTGTAACTTAACCAAAAGTTGTTTTTCATAAATAGAACGGTATCAGTCATAGTTTGAACAAATCTAGGTAAGGACATGGAATCCATTCCCAACATTAGTATATTGTATTTCTCATCACATTCCTTCTCCACTTTAGGTGGAATTTTTTGTTTCGTGAAAGCGTACATGTCTTCATAAATCATATGCGATTCATTTTGGTCATCATAACCGAAACATTGTACATTGATAAAGTCGCTTTCCAATGCAAACGTATTTCCATTTTCACATTTATAGCAACTGGAGAACCTATAATAGACAAAACTTGGATACATGAGTTTTAAGATTAGCTGTTTTTCTATACATGATACAATCATTGTCTGTGTTATAACTAAACACTTACTTCCTTTTTATGTTCTCATTTTCACCTTCCGTTTTTATATAGAACCGTAAGCAGCAGCGATAATTACTGTAGCTCATATTCTTTTTCAGAATATGATCATTGACTGTAACACGGACCCGGTCCAAGTCAATTCTATTTAAAAACACAGCTCGTTGTCCACACACGTCTACCTTAGGTTCTCGGTCTCGTTTCTCGTAGGGTACCATGGTGAGTGGAATCTTGCAGCCTGCTGTATTTATCATTTGTGCTAAAACGAAAATGGTCTTGTAATAATGTTGATTTAATCATAATGTAGAACACATCTATAAATGTACTCGTACCTTTGGCGTATTCATCTTTCTCCATGGAGTACTCCGTGTCATTTTCCAATGTATTTTTATATACTTCATCAAGGGGTATGTGTTTTAAGGGTTTGTAGTCAGCATCGTCCTCAAGGCTAGCCGTATTCTTTTCTGTAGTGACTGCAGTGATTAGGCGTGGGGAACGAGGTACGATAGGAGTGCGGTAGAGATGGTATATCACCAATGTGATCAAAATGGAACCAGTCGTTACTATCCAAAGACTTGCTTTGAGTTGCCTCATGTTTTTGATTTTTCTCAGCAAAAGTTTTAATCTGTAAAATCATTCTCATGAAAACTTGCTCAGTTAGAAGAAATTAATTAGAACGGATAATGGATCAAAATTATTTAAAGCGGGCTGTAATAATTTTGAAATATGTAAATAGACACTAATACCTAATTATACCTACTATATCTATCTACCTACACGATTTGATTCTGCGGAAAAACCAAATTACAACCAGCTACTGCTAATATATTGTGAAATTTACATTTAATGATTTATTTTTCAATTTCAATTTCTTTATATTTTTCGATTGCTACCTGCATAATATCAAAAACTCGAAAACCAAGGCCTAAAACCTATCTTACCTTGATTTTGCTGTGGAAATAACGCGCTTTATATATTTGAACCATCTTGATACTAATTGAATTCCCATTTATTTTTTGAATGCACATGTATTTTGTCTCCTTGTTAGGTATACGCACTAAAGTTAACTGAATACAGTATGACTCCATGTATGAAAATTCAATGCATTGGCCGAGTATTTGTAAACAATAACGCAATGGCAATATGGCTTGCAATTTTTTGTGATAAAATAAATTCATGAATTTTCTGTTATTATTTAACAGATATCTATATGTCTTCTGAATTTAGCAAGTTTTCTTCGTAAATTTAAATTTTATTAAAGTTTAATTGCTCCTGCTTTTTCTATCAATTGTCTTTTTTGAGGAATCTTATTTAATTCTACTTTTTAGCAAATATGTAATTTTATTCGAAGTCATGAACATAACTACGCTTAGTAATATTTTTATATTGTTGTATGAAATATATGAATCTTCTTATAATTAAATAACAATATTGGAGTCACGAATTTAATGCCTTTCAAGGTTGCACTTGCAAGGCTATAGCTATTATCCATTTTATTATTATGGTGTAAATGCTGATGTATTTCATCCTATTGAGAAATTAACTATTAGGTATCAATAATTGCAAGATGAAGGGGGTTTTAAAACATATTTATGGTAGGTTTTAGATATACTTAGTTTCATTTGTAAGGAAATTTAACGGTGGTATTATATAACGAATAGATAATTCAATCAATAATTTATTACCTACGTATATAGGTAGTGGCAGTTAAAAAACTCTTACAGGAATATATTTTTTTATCTTCATATAGATGTTACTTATTACTTTTTATTAGTATCAAACTTTTAAATAGGGTAAATGCCTACTATTTATTTGTTTATCTTGAGTTCCATTTAACTACGGATTTGTTAACGAATTGATAAATAGGTAATATTTGATAATATCATTGTAACCACTTGTAACGGAATTGAAAGTTTTAATTTTATGTCCTGTCATTATGTATCATCGACTATCTTTAGATCTTTCTTTTTAACAGCATCTTTCATCATTAAGTCATGATTTAATTGTATAGTAGGTAACACTGTACACAAGTGAACGACTGGACCAAATCAGATGAAATATAGGCCAGCGATAGACTAGACATTGGGACAAATAAGGCAATATGAAAATATGTATGTATGGCTGTGTCGTGAAGCGCTCGCGAGCGAAGCCCGAGGCGCAGAGCTAGCTTACTATTCAAGGTAATGTAGGTTTACCTATATTACCTTTATTCATTCATATTTTTACGATTATTGACAAAAATGATACAAACAATAATTTTCATTTAAAATTAATTTTTGTTCTACGAATACAATAGATATCATTAATTTTTATGTCCAATACACGAGTGAACCCGCAGCGGGCAGATAGTATTGTACTATAAATAGTTACCAGTATACAGATACAGATAGACTCTGAATATATCAATGAAACGATCAAAGATGGACTCGGAAAAATCAATTGCATTGCACAGGGCGGGCGGACGCCTGACATGCGCTTCAGTGAGTCTAGGCGTGCATTTCAAAAAGGGGGCGGGGTTAAATGTAGGTCTCTGAATAGATATATTAAATTTAAAATACCTATAGAAAAAAAAAAAAACAAAAATCGCAGCGCACGCGTCTTACATATGCGTCTTCGCGTTGCAAGAAATCTCAAAAAAGACAATTCCGTATAAGTTTTTTTCTTTCCATAATGTACGTCTTAAATTAAATTATATTGTTGTTGTTAAAATATATGTAAAACCACAGACTAATAATAATATACTACGTGTAAAACATATAAGTTTTTTTAATAAAAAATTTATTAGATGCCGGATGCTGCGTTACTATTGGCAACCGATACTATCGATTGCCCTATATTCTAAGGAAAAGGGCGATTTGGCTATCTCACGCCCTATTGAATAATATAGAAAATGTTATAACAGATTTATTGCTATTGTATGACATGTATAAGATATTTGTATAACTATTACTATACATATGTGTAAAATATAAAGAACGAGTAAATTCAAATAATCAAGCTATAACAAAATAAAAAGAAGTAATACGTAGCCACAATTTTTAAATTTATTTTAGAATAATAATTAATAACATTAAACGAGCCGAATCTAACAGGAAGCGGAAAAAGCATATTTTTTTACATGGTAAGTAAGCCCTTCGTATGCCGAATTTCAGGGGATAAGACACAACGCGCAAGACGACGATCGCGACGCGTCGGCAACAAAAACATTTGCTTAGAAACGGGCCTTGTTTATAATCAAAAACAATTTGGAACACACCCCAAAATAATTGTATAAAAAATTTAATTTAAAAACTATTAAAAATTTCTTACCAATTGTAAGATTTAACTTCGAGAACTAATCACATACTGTAATACGCGATTATTAATTCAAATAATGATTAATAAAGGTAACAAGTGTTGCGATTGTAAGTCTAGACTTGGGAATGGTACAGCTCTGAGGCTGGACCTGAAATTCCCGGGAAAATGCAGGCACGCATGCGTGCGCGACCTCGTCAATATCTGTTGCATATGCAACCGTGTCCTAATTAAATGCGATGTATATCGGACAGGTATTCTATACTTTCTGTATGAGCTTTATGAAAGCGTATATGTAGATGAAAATATTTAAAAATAAAAAGGATTTAGGTTATGTTATTATTTATAACGATAGGATTTTTGTTGTTATGTTTTGAGAATAATTTTCCTGTTGTATTTTTAATTGTGTAGGAATTGATATATTTAAGGTATATCTACAAATAAAAATGATACCAAATTCTCATATCTCTCTCTTTTAAAACAATATTATGTTTCAAGTTTTACCTATAGATAGTTTAACGATTTTACACAAAAAAATTGTTTTCCATGTTTTGCTTTAAGATATAGATAGCTTGATACTTATAGCACCAATTTTCTACATCTGAAGCTTTATACTAAGGAGATATTTTTTTTTAATTTTTGCAGCAAGAATAATAAAGGATATTTTAATTAGGTAGTTACCACCGGTAACGAAGCCGCTGGCCTGAAGCACTAGAAGTAACTTAGGTATAGTCTACAGTTACCAGACTGTATTTAATTAACTTAGGAGAAGCCTGTTTTATAGAGTCTAACATGATTCTATTAGTTTTCTTGATAAAATTCGATTCACTTTTAATTAGTCATAACATATTCAAAAATAGTTACTATAGACTATACTTAGTTGATAATTTTTGAAACAAAAAAAATCACAGTGGGATGAAATCCATTAAATTACGGTCGATGCGAGTTCGGGAAGTGGGACAGTCTGATGATGACCTTTTACTAAATCAGGCAAATTCCTCGAACTCTATATTTTCTCTTAAGTATTTCTGATTTTCGGTAATAATTCAAAAGAAAAAAATTCATCTGCTCAAAGATACGATACAAGAGCAAGATTTTACAGCAAAAACAAAATGATTTCGATAAAAACATTCCAACTCGTTTGAGAAATTAGCCTGATTTAGTAAAAGCTCACTAGTTTGTATGCATTTTCTGAGAACATTTACTATTGTAATGTATATTTTTTTACATCATAAGAAAGTAGAGATTTCAACGAACAAAAGAAAAAAAGCCGTATTGTGATTATTTTTTGTTTTAAAATCATTTTAAAGGGATCGGCACTTGTCTTGATCCGTAGTAAATGTTGAACTCCAAATCAGTACCGAGAGTAGAGTAATACTTCAAAGCTCCGCTTATGAGGCGTGAAAAGGTAGAGTTTTCTTTTGGGTTTGTTGCCTCAGAACTTTCGACTTAGTGAACCGATTTTGATAATTCTTTTTAATATAAGTATAATGAGATACCTATAGATAGTGTTAGTGTACATATTATATACTGATATGAAAATAGTACAAAAATTTATGGTTACCTACAAATGTAAAGTAACCAAGTTCATTTTTTTTTAATAAATCACTACATAGTATAAAACAAAGTTGCTTTCTCTGTCCCTATATGTCCCTATGTATGCTTAAATCTTTAAAACTACGCAACGGGTTTTGATGCGGTTTTTTTTAATAGATAGAGTGATTCAAGAGGAAGGTTTTAGTATATAATGTATTATGTTTTAGACAAAGCGGAAAGCTAGTAAGATATAAAGGGGTTGATGAGGCTCTAAGATAAAATATAGTTGATTTAATAAAGGAGATGAAGTATCTCTTCCACTATCTTATTAAAAAGCAGGTAAATCATTATATAAAAGTCACGAACTACTGGCACATTTAATCTTAAATGATTGTAACTCGATTAATGTAAAAGAAAATGATTTAAATGCCACAGGTAGGAAAAGGAGAGTATGAAATAACAACACCAAAATAAATACTTTAAAATATAATTATCACATTCACACAAACACATTATAATACAATAAGTTACATTACATACCTAATTAGACGAAATAATTTATCATTTATGCTACTCATGCTCACTTATACTACTACAAAATAATCAAAACGTAGATAAAACAAACCATTTCAAGAAGGCGGGTAAAGATTAAAAAATAAGGAACAAATCTATTTGAATTCAATTCAACATTTAAAATACCTAAATAACTTTGAATTTCATTTTGTTTCCTATTTGAAACAAGAAAAATTTAAAGATTGTGAGTAAATATGCTCGAAAATTATATCATACGAAGTTACACAAAATATTTATGCCCGCCTTCGTGAAATATTACAGTCATCTTCTACGTTTCTAAAACAAGAAAAATAATGGTGGTATCGAATTAATCAAAATATTTCACAATCAGTAGATAATTATTTAATTGCTATTCTTAACTTTTACAATTTATTTACAATTATTATTTATCTATAAAATGAAATGCAAGAAATAGAGTATCACTCCTCAGTCTTTTGAGTGGGGTTTTATTATCTTTACGGATTATTAATAATTTTAATACAAAAACTGCTTCTTTCCTGGTCGATAAACACTTATGTGGTTGTTCGGATTATAATAAATACAATACGAAACAAGTTTTAAAACGTTATAATATGCCCATTTTATTGTTTTCATTTATATCTTGAAGGAATATAGGCTAGACCAAAATATAGACCAAAAATTATCCAACCATTTAAATCAAACATTTGAGTAAAATCCGTACATCTGAAATTCCATATAAATTCGTAGATATAGTTTTCTTTTTGAGATCTTCATTCAGAAATGGGCTTATATTTTCTAGTGCACTCTTGATTAGTATTTTCTTTACGGCGACTGTGGTGATGATGGACATCCTGAAATAATAAATATAAAAACACTGTAAATACATTGAGGTATTATTACTACGTATAGAGAGGACACCACGAACAAAATTTGTGCGACAAGCGCGGCGGCGCGTGGCGGCTAGTGAGTACCTACACTTTGTAGATATTCTGCATCTTATTACTTATAAATAATGAATGTAACTAATAAATATTGTTTATCTTATTAAAAAAATATGAATATACTTATAAATTAAAACCAATCAATGTAACAAAAAAAATGATTTGAGACGATTGACTCTAACTCGTGTTACAAATAGTGTAGTAGAGATGTCCTCTCTACCTAGTACGTAGTACATAGTAACTCAATGGTAAAATATAATTGTCTTTGATTATTTTTCCGACCCAAATATCGACCAATAGAATTGCACC